>PVKS010002856.1:99349-112065 GCA_004027875.1 Aplodontia rufa | reverse complement strand
TTTTCATTTTGGAGTTCATAAAAATCCATGAAAAAATAGATTCAATGTTTATTATTTGCAAAGTACAATGACAGATCTTAAAGTATATTCCTGTCCTCAAAGAACTTACTTGATAATGAATATAACAAAATTGCATGACATGACAAAGCCAAATAATAAAAAAACTAACGTAGAGCAAGCATCTAAAAATCACAATTAAGAATATGATCAATTGCAAACATGCATTTGGAAAATGCTTTTAGAATCAGGAAGTTTTGGGATTTGAGTGATGGTGTTATTCTTGGTTTTGGGGGGTTATTTTTTATTTTAGAAGGGTGTTTTGTTTTTTGAGTTTCAGTGTTCTTGGCAAAACAAAGGTAACATTTCTAATTATCTGCCACCATTGGTTGAAAAAATCAAAGGAGAGGAATGGGTATACCTCAGATAACTTTCTAAGCTTGCAAACCATGAACACAGGTCTCCAGCAAGGCATACCAGACTCTCTGGGTCCTCTCTGTCATATACTCTGAGCTGGTAAACCTGCCAAAATATCATTTTCCTCACTTGAAACATAGGGATCAACCTGTATCCTAAGGTAAGTGAAAGAATTCCTTGAAACTTGGTTCATAATCAGCCCATTACCTAGTACATATTGGGTGCTCAGCAAATAGTTGGTATTATGATTTGTGTATTAATATTATACTGACAAGTATCATTTTATCTTCCCTCCACACTTCAAAATCTGAAAAGTCTGGTGCAATTCAACTTTTATATAACCAACATATGCTGCTTCCCTGTCCCTGTGGACTTAAAGGAGCAGAGGACTCACACATGATACTATCTGAATAAGCTCTCATTCAAAATGCCTTTCATTTTGAAATTGCCAAATTAAGGTCAGGTGACATGCAAAAATTAGTGTAGCTAGCTATGCATTAAGATTAAATTTAGGCTTACAAACTTAGCTTACCCCTTTTGCTACTGCTTTAGCTATCTACCACTACATAATAAATTTCTTACAAATCTTTCAGCTTAAATGAACATGCTCATTATCCCATGGCCTATGTGGGGTCAGTCATCTGGGCGTGGTTTAACTGCCTCCTCATCTGCAGGGTCTCACACTGGCTGGCAATCAAGGTGTGCGGGGGACTGTTGAATAGCAGGCTCAGGATTCCCTTCCTCCTGAGTGGTTGAACTTAGGATCTCAGTTCTGCGCTGCTGTTGGCTGGAGGCTGTCCTTGTCACGTTGGCCTCTTCACTGTGACAGCTTGCATCATCCAAATGTTCAAGAAGGCAATAAAGAGACCATCAACAACAAAGAAGTCAGAACCTTTCATAACTAAATCCTGCAAGCGACTTCTCCTAATCCTTTTGGCATAATTTGGTTTTGCCAGTTTGCTGGTTAGAAGAAAGGATCAGGCTCAGGCCATGTGAAAGGGAGACAATACACAGAGCACCAGACCAAGAAATCAATGCACACTATCCTTTAGAGCTCTTGATCATGATTAATCTGCAGTTAGTTTTACAAAATGCACAGAGCTATACAGGCAACAGAGACAAGGCCACTTGCCTTCCTTCCAAGGAAGCTGCCACACTGATTGGTAGTATTTGTCAGATCTAGCCCACTTTAGCATGCCCATTAGCACATTTTCTGCTTCAATCACCGCTAAAAACAACAGGAAACTAGCCTCAGCTCGTAGAAAGCAAATTAAATTTGCTATATATTTTGATCCAAGAAACTTAACCCTTTTGGACCTCAGTGTCCTTTTGGAAACATGAGTGCTATAATCTCTGGCTCCATCCAGTTCTAAAATTGCCTTGGGATTTTATAACCGACTCTTGGTAAAGAGGCTGCCGGGTGCTGAGGAGCCTTTCCTCAAATCCAGGAGCCATCTACCCAAGAAGTTACAGCCCTGGAGTGAGAGTGAAGGGGGATGTGCAAGGAATGGTTTCCCAAGCTTCCTTCACCAGCAGAGCTCAGGTCTTTCTTTTGCCACCCAGGAAGCTAGCAAAAATTATCAAAGCTCTGCAAAGATTGAGTGTGCATCTGGCAACAACTGGGCCACATCAGACGCTGAGCAGGCTCAAGCAGGACGGGAAGCAGGGGAAAGGGCTTGTAGACACTTGCAAGGAGAAACCTGTCCTGAGCCAGTGAGTCACCCTCTGTCCTCTCCAAGGGGCCTGCAAAGTGGCATTCGCCAGTAGTGGGTGCACTGTGAGTGCTCGTTGACCGAATGAAGGAAACTGGGGGTATTTTTTGAATGCTTGACATGGGGACTGCTGTCTTTCAGGAGCCAATACACAGTAACCAAATACGTAGGATAAATATACACACACACTGATGTACGTAAATGCCCACTGATTCACTTAATTGAGAAATCCACATACCTAAAACAGAAGAAAAATTGTCTTCAGCATGTGGTCAAATGAATTTGGAATCAGAATGGAGGAGTGCAATTAACTAGATTAACTAGAAATGTAATGCTATTGGGCTTTGATCTCCACAATAGAAACAGCGACATTAGTGGGGGTCATTAGCTTATGATGCTGCTTGGCTGAATTTTCTGTCCTTAGACAGTGCTTAGATGGCTAATACCATGTTTGCCTTGCGACTCTCTTTTATCCCAAGCTTCCAAGTGTGTTAAACCTCCATTCAGAATGTTGGTAGTAACACAGCTAATAAAAGATTGTCTTCACTGGGTCCAGGGGTCTGAAAAGCCATCTTGTTTATTTTAAGAATCCTTTGTGTAACAGTCCAATCCTATATAAGCTGGTTTCAAAGTTTAACTCTCAGTGGGAAATCTTTTTTCCAAGTTCCAGGAGAACAGGAGATGCCCCCAAGTACCAACAGGAATACTGGCAACTCTGCACCCACGGTGAGCTAAAATTTTGGATGTATCTGCATTCTTTTATGAGCCTCAAAACCATAAAGCAGGAATCAAAGCACAGAGGCCCTGTAAGTTATCCCTCCTACCAGCTCTTAAAATGTCTAGTTGATGAATTGCTCCATTTGGCAGCAAATGCGGAAACAGGACGAGGAAAGTCGTCTTCAAGTGTGTCATGCACATGTAGTCAAAGTGCCTTGATTCATGTGGCCATGACCACATGATCTCTTCTTTATGTTTTCTCTGTAAGTACCAACAGGACAAAAATATAGTTTCCTGTATTCTTTCTTTTTTTATATACACATAAGCAGCAACAACTAATGTAAAATGTTTATTGTTAACAAAATTTCCATATGGTATCTTTTTTGCCTGTGCAAAACAATATAAAAATGTGTCTTGCCCTTTTTTTGAGGGCAATTTACAAGCCTGAGGGCAATTACACAAAGTGAATTAGAGTCCCCCACTCAATCTCCTAATGGCAGCTTGGCCCAGAGCCAAGCTTTAAGCCAAACCTCAGGGAATTCAAATTTAAAAGTCAGCCACATTAGAGGTAGTGATTTGGTTTGGAGGAGATATCATCTTTCTTGATTTATTATAGCCAGTGCTTCCAGTGCATTTAAAAGATGATCTAGTTGAGCTGCATTTTCAAGGGAGCAATGCTGTATAAAATGAGAAACATCTGAACTGGGAGTTGCCAGCACGGAGAAGCTTGACTAGAGCTTCAAATACGCGGGAAGCACGATTGTTCTTAGAAGCAGGCCTTCACCCAGAATCTGCAAAAAAATAACCTACATGAACATACCCAATATCTAACTTGTGTTCTGTAGGTAGAGTTGCATCTGATATTGCCAAGAATTCTTAACAACTGCAGCTAGTGATTCCCTATGCAAATCATTTCATATCAGGAATAAGCATCTGATTAAAATGTTAGTCTTACTAGTGCTTGAAATCCACAAGCTCCACATTTCTCCTCTCTATAGACCAAGAGAAGCTCTCCCAATACCTATGACTCTGTAGATTCACCCTGGTTTTCCTCACTGGCCGTACTGGATGTCTTCTATCTCAACGGGCGATACTGGTGAGTCAGTAAATCTTTTCAAAATATTTATGTTCTTTAATGCTCAGTTCAGATTTGGGGGTGGGGATAAAATCTACAGTACTATTTAGAACAAAGCATTTTAGGGAAAAAAGATGTTATTTCTACAAAAGTAAATCTCTCTATGCTTGTATTTTTGGACAGAAAAAAAACCACCATGAACTTCAAATCCATTTCCCACTAATGTCTCCATTTTTATGTTTTATTGCATTCCACAGTGATTTTGCAACCAACTGTATCAGGACTTTTTCAAGAAGAATGTAAACAGGGCCTTTGCAGTGACTCAGGCTAGAACTCATGAACATAACTAGGAGCGGAAGATCTCCAGGACAAACGGTCATGCTGCATTCCAACCACCACCAACTTCCTTCTGACAAGGACATCAGGAAATAAATCTGTCCACCAGGAAGAAACTGGATAGACTCTACTACCTTTAGGAAAGCCAACTCCATTCCCATAGTCGGCACGCAAATTATCATCCTCTGTGTGTGTGTGTGTGTGTGTGTGTGTGTGTTTAATGAAACAATGTTGTGAGAAATTATTCAATTTGTGGGGGAGAGATCTCTGGCCCCTTGGCACTCTACCCAACTCGATCCCCTCCTACTGCTTTAAGAAAGGAATAACTCCCCAGGTATGGTAGTGCACACCTGTAATACCAACGGCTCAGGAGCTGAGGCAAAAGGATCACAAGTTCAAAGCCAGCCTCAACAACTTAGAGAGGCCCTAAGCAATTTGGCAAGACTCTGTCTCAAAATAAAAAATAAAACAGGCTGGGGATGTGGCTTAGTGGCAAAGCAGCCCTGTTTTCAATCCCTGGTACCAAGAAAGGAAAAAAAGGGAAGAGAGAAAGAGAGAAGAAAGAAAGAAAGAAAGAAAGAGAGAGAGAGAGAGAAAGAAAGAAGGAAGGAAAGAAAGAAAGAAAGAAGGAGGGAGGGAGGGAGGGAGGAAGGAAGGAAGGAAGGAAGAGCTCAAAATGCCAAGAGGGTCAACTTCACTCATGTATTCACATTCCTTTCTCAGCACGTATTTATTGAGCACCATCTATGTGCAAGACCCTGTCCTAAGTGCTTAAAGCAAAGCAGTAAAAGAATGAGACCAAGTCTTTATCTTCACAGGCTTTACATTCTAGTGGGAAGAAGTCAATAAGCAAACAAAAATAAAAGCATGGCCTTGGGGCTGGAGCGGTGGCTTGGTGGTTATTGCGCTTGCCTGGTATGTGCGAGTAGGTGAGTTCAAACCCCAGCACCATGCACCCAACAAAGTGTCTGAGAAATGAAAGTCACATGAAAAACTAAATAAAAATTGCTTCTCTTTCTCTCTCTCTCTTTCTCACTGTCCCCTCTTTCTTTAAAAATAAAATAAAAAATAAGAGCATGGCCTGATGAAAATGCTGTGAATGATCAAGCCCGAAAACGGGATGCAGGACTGGGGCCGACGCCTTCCTCAGCTTTCTCAAGTGTTGGGCCTGAAATGACTGGGAAGTCAGTCACAGCCCTGCATTTGCTCAGGCAAGAAGGAAGACAGTGAAGAGAGATTCAGAGGCCACGATGATGCTGGAGATGCCTGAGAAGGAGCCTGTGCAAGTCAGCTTTTCGTTACTGTGACCAAAACACCTGACAAGAACATCCTAGAGAGGGAGATGGACTGGGGGCTCACGGCGTCCAAGGCTCAGTCCACTGCTGCCCGGCTCCACTGCTCTGACCTGAGATGAGGCAGCACATCAGGGTGGAAGGGCTTGGTGGGGGAAAGCTGCTCAGCTCAGGGCAGCCAGGAAGCAGAGAGAGAGAAGAGGCTAGGGACAGATACAGTCCAAGCCCATGGCCCAGTGACCTACTTCCTCTAGCCAAGCTCCACCTGCCTACAGTTAGCACACCGGTTCATCCATTCAGAAATTAGCCCAGCCCATCGATGGGTTGATCCACTGATGAGATTACAGCTCTCACTATCTAATCATTTCCTAAAAGCCCCACCTCTGAACCTTGCTGTGTTAAGGAACGTATTGTCACAGCACGAGCTTTTAAGTGGACATTAAAGATCCAAGCCATGATAGAGTCCTAAACCCTGCCTCACTCTCCTTTCTGGCCTGAGAAAAGGACCCACAGAAGTGCAGCTTAGACTGTCTTCTTGAAGGGTTCAGAAAAGTCCTGAGCAAGTTCTAGGACCCAATTTGGCTGGCACAGGCCCCAGTACCATGAGGGAAGAGCAGAAGGATAGTGTGGCTATGTAGACAGGAGGTGGGCCTCAGTGGCCCTGCTGGATGGAGGGAGGGGAGGACTTTTCTATAGGTCGTGTTGGTCAGGGGTTTGAATGTATAGCCAGGGGACCCAGAAGAAATGCAGAGAGGGGCTGGAGTGCTGGCTCTGCGGTTACAGCGCTTGCCTGGCACGCGTGAGTACGTGAGTTCAAACCCCAGCACCAAGTACACAACAAAGTCTCAGAGCAACGAAGGCCACATGAAAACTAAAATAAAATTGATTCTTTCTCTCTCTCTCTCCTCTGTCTCTCTCCCCCTTCTCTCTCTTAAAAAAAAAGGCACAGAGAATAAACTAAGTACTCATAAAGCAGGCAGGAATGAGTGTTCTCACCAGAGGATGTTATGAATTAATAATAATGACAGTCAGACCTCTTCTGTCCCCACTGAGTAAAGGCACCAAGTAAGCTCCTTGGACATGAGGCTGAATCCCCACTAAAAATATGGATGGTGTGAAAGAGGATGAACACAGTTAGACAATGGTTTTGCTGCCTTGTAGAAGGCAGGCTTGTAATAGGAATTAAATTCCACTGTATAAAAATTACATAAGGTAAATTCCTACACTCAGAAATCTATAGCTTATGATTTGCATCCTCAGGGTCACATTCTTGAGATAAAGAGAATGGTCATGTATATGTCCGAAGCCAGAGAACACAAAGTGAACAAAGAGGATAGCACAAGAGGGAGACTCCCCTCTCACACATCTGCCCCAGGATGCAACAGAAGTTCTCTTCACTCCCAAGAGGGAGGCTTTTCCAAGGCTGGAGACTCCAAAATTAGGGAGTTGGGGATTGGGAGTTTTCCCACATGTGGTGGCTTCAAGCCAATTGGGGAAACTATATCTAAGTTAAATCAAACTCAACCTACCACATACCGGAAATGACTACGGTTCAAGGTAACAACACACTGCATCATGGTCTCTAGGAGTGGATTATCATGATCAGAAAAACCTGATCTGCACTTTCTAAATATTAAGCACCATGGTGTGCCCTTTAGCATAATGAATATTGCAGAGTCAAGTATAGGAGGCAGAAGGCAAATAAATAATAAAGATGCATAACAGTAGATCCAATACAATTGATCTAAATCTGTATTAGATGTTTGTGCTTTCAATTAAAACATAATAACAGGTGCAATTTTTTTCAGTTAAAAAATAACCCCATAAATATGGTCAATTCCTACAAAAGAAGGATTCTGTGAGTCCCAGAGTGAAGAAGCAGCCATCACGTCAGCTACTTTATTATTCCTAGCATTCAGTTGAATGCTCAGCCTAGAGAATGATTCAGAAGAAAGAGGGAAATGGGATGAAGAACAGAAGAAGGTGAGGGTATTACAAGGTTGTGCTTCATAGGGAAAAGGGTGGAAGAAAATGGGGGCACAACCTGTTAGACATTTCAAACATTGAACAATTTAAATATCAGAGCAGTTGACACAGACTGCCATCAATTTTTTTAAAGAGAGAGAGAAGCAATTTTTATTTAGCTTTTCATGTGACTTTCATTCCTCTGACACTCTGTTGTGTACATGGTGCTGGGGTTTGAACTTGAGCGCTTGTCATGCATGCAAGGCAAGTGAAGTCACCACTGAGCCACCCCTCCAGCCACTGCCATCAATTTTTAAAGCCCATGAATAAGCTCTTATAAAAGTCAGAAATGCACCAGCCAGCTCTCAGACGCCAAATGTTAGCTTGGGATCTGCCTGTGGGCCTCCTCCTGCTGCATGGGAACTTATGTTTCCATTTCTTAGCTCCCAGGGTGAATGCAGAGCCTGGAGGGTTGTGGAAATCAGAGAGCCCTGGAGAAGGATTTGGGTTGAGTCACAGTGCAGAATATACACCAGACACAAACTAGACTCTAGATTTTCTTCTTCTTTTTGTGACAGAAAGAACACAAAAGAGTGAAGTTCTCTAAATCCAGAGAGAATCAACTTCTGTAAGAATGTGTAGAGATCAGCAATTTGGGGGGAAAGAATTGCAAATCAGCAGGACTCTTTCCTATAAGCAAAATTAAATAAAAATTAGTTGTCAAAGTGGAAGTCCAAAACCTGCAAATTCCTCTCCCATTCTACAGAAAAGAGTTCAAAATCTTAACATGGTGAATACTGACTCCTGTCTCCTTCATCTCCCCTGCCCCCCAAAAATTCTTCTTCCTTCAGCAAAAGGATTGAGACAGTTTGCATTCTCTCAAGTAAACAGTCACCCACCACCTGCTCCACCATCACCATCAGACTCAGCTGCATCCATGTTTATTCTCACTTTCTTCCCACTAGTGGCAGAGAAAAGGGGCCTCCTCTGCTTTCCACACCGGTTTCCATTGCCCTGTGTTCCATCCCGATTCCTCCTCTAGCACCTTGGTCCATCTAATGATCCCTTTCCTCTTCAAAGTTCTCATAATCTACTCTAGATCTTCCATGCATTCATCTTTATTGGCTTCTTTTAGCGTTTAAAAATGCCTAAGTTTCTACGATCTCACTATGTCAATATCCATGTATGCATGAACATGTAACAACGATTCTCTCCAATATGGTCCAATGTGGAAGACTATGTCGAACAAATTTTTAAAAATGTGCTTACGTTTCTCTATCCTGATAGAACTAAAGAGACATGAGAATAATTTTAAACGATCCAATAGACTAAAAACAGAGACAACAGGAAGGGAGAATATGCATATGACATAAGCCTCCAACAGCACCTCTACAGGTTGTCAACAAAGGTCAACAAACCCTCTGACTTTGACTCCTGATCACATTTTAAGTAAACATCTAAAATTCTTTATTGCATATTTTAATGTTGCAAAAATATAATTTTATCATAGATTTAAATTTTGATAATTTAAAACAAGACAATTAATTTTAAAAATCAGCAATTTAATTCCTAAAAATTGCACATGTTTCAAATACCTGGATAAGCTCTTTTGTAACTGTCAGAAATTTCACAGTATTCCCTTTCTTCTTGAAATCATGCTTTTCTTTCATTTTTACCATGCAATTTACCCCAAGGTGATATATTTTTCTGCTTGAATGACTTCTACTGATGACCCTGTTATAAGTGAACAAACAGGTATAGAAGATTTGAAGTTCATACAGGTTTAAGTCACTGTGTCCAGATAGTTCTGAGAGTTAAAACTTTGAGGGGGCAGGTGTTTTAGAAATCAATAAAATTATTATTAGTCTGTGATTGATTAAAATAACATAAATCTATAATGCATATTGGTAATTAATAAGCAAAAATGAAGAATATGAACAATGACAGATGCTGGAGGGGATGTGCGAAAAGAGGAACACTGTCACATTGCTAGTGGGAGAGCAAAGTGGTTCAGCCACTCTAGAAAGCAGTGTGGAGACTCTGCAAAAAATTAGGGCTGGGACCACCTTATGACCCAGCTGTCCCACTCCTGAGTATTTTCCCGAAAGAGTTAGAATCAGCATATTATAGAGATACGGCTTCATCAATGTTTATAGCAGCTCAATTTACTATAGCTAAATTATGAGACCAACCCAGATGCTCCTCACTTAACAAGTGGATTCAAAAACTTTGGTAATATATACAATGGAATACTACTCGGCTCTTACAGAAAATGATGTCATGGCTTTTGCAGCTAAATGGATAGAGATGGAAAAAAATTATGCTGAGTAAAGTATCCCAATCTCAAAAGACTTAAGGGCCGAAAGTGTTCTTTCATTTGCAGAAGCTAGAATACAACCAGAAACAGTATAATAGATGGCTAAGCTAATAATAACCTCAACATGTATGAATTTTTACACGAACAGGGAGAACCTTGCCTAGGATACTGGGAGATGTAGGGAGGGGAGCAGGGATGGGGGAGGGAATAGGAAGGATATCAAGGAGACTGGAGGGAGGGAGTATGGGGGAATCAAATCAGAGGGAAACCTCCAACCTCCACTAGAAGTCCATTAAACACAGGGGTTTAATTGGGGGAAGCATAGAACCACGGGGAACCCAATGGGGGAACCATGAAATGGCATCAGCCTTGGCTTGCTATGTGAATATACATTTATTTGTTCTTGATTGTTTGATAATGATTCCCCCTTAACTGTAAATCCATATTCAACAAATAAAAAAGAATCAATAAAATTATTATTAGTCCTTGATTGATTAAAATAACATAAATCTATAATGTATATTGGTAATTAATAAGCAAATACAAGTAAAACATTTTGGCAATGCATATCTCTTTTTTTAAGAGAGAGACAAATGAGAGAGAAAGAGAGAGAATCAATTTTATTTAGTTTGCCATGTGGCTTTCATTGTTCTGACACCTTGTTGTGTATGTGGTACTGAGATTTGAACTTGTGTCCTCAGGCATGCCAGGCAAGCACTGTAACTGCTGAGCCACCACTCCAGTCCCTGGCAATAAATCTCTTGATGAAATGGACAGGCAAGATTTTAGGACCTAATTTAAAAAATTAAATAAAATAAAAAACTTCTCTGACACCAGTTCTGTGTAGTATTTTGAGTTGTCCCTTAGTGTGGCCTCCCTGATGTTTATTGTTAATTCATTATGAATAAGACCTCTTGATGAGAATGGGGATGAAGAAGGGCCAGGTCCTTACAAAACAACAAAAATTCTGAAAGTAGGAAGGAAGGAAAATAGCTGATTTCCTTCATGGACTTTCTCTGAGGCAGATTGTTTTCCAAGAAAACACATATGGAAACTGAGTATCTAGAAACTGAACCCATTAAAGTCCTCCAGGCTTCCACCCACACCTTAGAAATTCTGCGGCCACTGCCTGAGGGACGCGTGCCTCTACTCCCACTTCCCCATTGAGATTATGGCCCAAGGTGAGCACGCCCCCACCTGAATATCCCCAGGTGTGCTTACCCTGCACAACCAACCCTCTACCACTGATTTTTCACATATTTCCTTCCATAAGCAAGAGAAAAGGATCTGCATTGAAAACACAAAGACTTTTGCTTCTTGGTGGAAATGGAGCAAATTATACTGGTCAGGATCAGTAGCATATGGCCTGACATTTTTTCCTGAATTCATCCACAGTTTGACCTTAAGAGAAGTGATATTTAAAAGATCACATCCTCAGGTCATTGGTGGGCATGCCCCTCTCTGGTGCTGCTGAGGGCATGGCTATATGTAAGTGTAGGGGGACTATGCTTTGGGGCAGGAAAAGAAGACCAAAGGAAGTGTCCTCTGAGGTCACCATCACCTTGCTTCTAACTACAGATGACAACTGCTGAGATTGCACTGCTTGCCTACAAAACAATGAACAATGAGAGAACAGATGGGGCCAAGACTTGAAATGATGGCAGCGGGTAAACATCTCAAGCCACCTCATTCCTCTACAGGGGTTAAGAACGTATTGCCCACCACAGCTCCTGTTGAGAAGACCCGTGCAAAGGGTCATAATCCAAGGCAAGTTGCCTTAGTCAAAACCTGCAGGTAAATCATGTGGCCTCATGGCTTACATGGAGAGTCTAAGAGCTAGAATTAAAACTTGGAGTTCTTATCAAACATTTGTTCAAGAACCATTTGTAAACCTCCTTTAAATGCAGATGACTGGGAACAACTCAAGAACAACTGATGCATAATACTTATCACAGGCAATTCAGTCTTCGAGGACCAGGGACTCAGGAAATCAGACTCAGAAAAGAAAATGTAAACCTATACGTTTTCTAGACCCTTAGTCCCAGATAATTTCTACTGTTGAGTTGTACTTATTTTTGTATTATGTACATGTTCCTTGTGCCAATATTATAACATCAAGAAAATGGAAAAATTGGAAGGATG
The DNA here is from genome assembly GCA_004027875.1 of Aplodontia rufa. Classification (NCBI taxonomy): domain Eukaryota; kingdom Metazoa; phylum Chordata; class Mammalia; order Rodentia; family Aplodontiidae; genus Aplodontia; species Aplodontia rufa. Next base: position 100,095 of record PVKS010002856.1, on the reverse strand, counting down.
GGATAAAAATAGAAGTACGAATTCTAATATTTTCATCTCACATGCAAACAGATCATCTGGCTTTCTCAACGCTGGCTCCTGAGCATACATTCCTGCAAGGAGACTACTCACTTCTAGGCAAAAGAAGGAACAATGCAGAAATTAGATAAAGTCTCTAGGAGAAGGCAATGGCTTGAGCACAGGGCGGCCAATGGCAAGTGAGAAGTTTTAAATGCCAGTTAATGTTCATACTCCCTCAACAGCTTATAGGGCTACAGGTTACATCAGTCATTTCACGGCTCCCTCAGATATCCAGGTAGCCTTTAAGCCTGTTGTTTTAAGCTGACTGAAACCATAGAAGAACTATCCTTTCAGAAAGCAGATTTCATATCTAAAAGAGAACTATTGGACTGAGAACAGATCAAGCTAATACTTTCATTACTATTCTTTCAACACAGTCTTACATAATGGAGGGAATCGTTGTCACATATTCATGCATACATGGATATTGACAAAGAAAGTTAAGGCCCATCCTAATCCAGGATCTCCCCCCTTCGTCCATTCCCCACTCTCGTGTCCCCTCTGCTTTACTCCCATGCTATAGTTAAAAATGAGCATATGCATTTATATTAAATTTTGATATCTCTGAGTTTCTCTGCCTGCCTGTGTGTAGTTGGGCTTCTCATGCAGTCGAGTGTTCCAAGTTGCATTGATACCCCCCTTATCCCTCTTTCCCCTCCCTATTCCCTCCCTTCTCCCCCCACCTT
>PVKS010002856.1:60198-99249 GCA_004027875.1 Aplodontia rufa | reverse complement strand
AAGAGCCCTAGGAGTTTGCCCTGAGGTCTGTGCAATGATAGAGAAGGAAGTCTCTGTCGAAAACATCCCTGAAGAAGTGATTTCTCCCCCAAGATAAGAAAGCAATTTTTCCAGGCTACAGAAAGGTGGGGAGGGGCATAAGTAAGTTTTAGGATCCCTAGTAGAGGAACTAGACTCAGAGAGGACATGAGGGCATAAAGGAGAGATGCAAGAAGCTTTGCTGGACCTCCCCACCCCCAGCCCTAGGGGAGCTGAGTGACCCACTTTCTGCAGCTCCTGCTGCCATCCTGCCCATGAGCTCCCCCTCTGTCTAAAGATGGTACTGCAGTTCTTCCACCCTCCTGCTCCAGTAGCAGCCAGTTCATTCATTCATCTCTGACAGCCAGCCTAGTGCAAAGGCTTGTTCACATCCTATCAGCTGAGCTCAAGAAAATGGAAACCACCCCCCAGATCAGCATCTTAGAAAGGAAATGGAGATCTGTGGATATGAGACTGAAATCAGCCGCATGAACATGGGCACACGCACGGGCTCTAACAGTTTTCCTTTCATCTTCACACAGTAGGCAAGTCACAACCAGTCCATCTGAAATTTCTAAATGCATTATCTCATTCTTCCAACTCTTTCCTTCCCCACTTTCCAGTACGCCCTCACCGCCCCCTAAAAATATGCTGAGAACAAAATGAGATTGTTGTAGGATAATCTAAATAATTGCAATAATAAAATTCAAACTGTCATTTGTCACTACTGTTGAATGCACTAAGACAACCAGCACAATTTGGTAAGAAGATGGGCAAGAAATCTGAGAATTAACCACACTTTTCCCCAATTCTGATAATTAACTCTCCAGTACGGTAGTATGGAAATATGTATTTGGCATCATTCTGTTCCTGGCACAGATTTCCTAAAACCCTTGGAATTTCCTGAGTGATCGGAGAGTCTTCTGTTATTCATAATGAGTCTCTTTCAATCATACCTGAATTTATGTTAATGAGGATTCTTGGCAAGGCCCCTAGATTGCTTCAGGATGAGCGCTAGTCTAGTAACTAGAGGAAGCAAGCACTTGATTAGCAGGCAAAAACTTTCATCATCTCTTCTCCACCTTTGAGGAACAGATAGGGGCTGGACATTTCACTCAGTCGCCAATGGCTGACGACTTCATCAAGCAAGGCTCCTATCACTCAGGAAATTCCAAGGGTTTTAGGAGTTCTGCAACCATGAGAGCTACTGAAAGAAAGAGGCTAAGGAAGCTTCTAAATTGGTGAGCATGTCATGCTGGGAGGGTGGCATGCCCTACCTCCAAGGGACAGAGGCCGCCATCAGGACTCTTCAGAACCTCGCTCTTCTACACACTTCTTTATCTGGCTATTCATTAATGTCCCTTATAATTAACTGTGACAGTAAGAATAGCTCTTTCCTGCATTCTGTGAATTTCAGCAACTTATTAAACCTGAGGAAGGGTCATGGGAGCCCCTACATTTGTGGTAGCTTGGGCACTTCTGTATGGGTTACTTGGGGACGCCATTTGTGGATGCTATCTAAAGTGGGACTGAGCCCTTTGCTTCCTCTGCAAATTTAAATATCACAGCAGGACTTTAAAACACAAATCACAACGAACCACCCTTCTGCTCACAGCTCTCTGATGGCTCTCCATGATACTTGGAATACAACCCAAGTCACTTATTCTAACTGTCCAGGACTTGACCCCAGCCTACTTATGGAACCTCATCTCGTAACACTTTCTCATTACGTCCTTTCCATGTTGACCTTCTTCCTGGCTTTCTGTTTACTAAACCCGCCAATCTTTTCCTTGCTTTTCTTTGCTTCTTTGGCCTGGCAATCCTCAGCCCTCTTTCTGACATGCCCGTCTCAGGTCTGATTGAGATGTCAGCTCAGAGATGCCTTCCTGGATCACCCCAGGAGGACACAAGTTTACCATCACAGCAGGCTGAACTAATTCTCCACCCATCCTTCTCAGCATCCGACATGCTGCGTGTTCTTTTATCTGTTTACTGTCTGATGACTCACCAGAACGTAGCCTCCTGGAGAAATGGGACCTGTCTGCCTCATCGCCCACTTCAACCCTGGTGATCAAAATGGGACCTGACCTGCTCAGTCAGTTGTCAAACATTTGAAGTCTGAAAGGCTGGTGAAAGCTTTCTCCCAGGAGGTGAAAAACCAGGACTGACCAAGAACTGAATTGATTTACCACTCAACCGCAGAGAACACCATGACTCTTGTGACTCTCCTCTTAGCTTAGCTTCTGACTGGTGATAGGAGCCCATGCTGGGAATGAAACTATTTCAAGGATTTGCTCCATGAAAGGGGCTGTTTATTAGAGCATCGGCAAGTGTAAACAGCTTGCATGCAGCCAAACAGGAGGGCCAGCGCCAAACAAGGTCGTTGGCAAATTTCCTCACTCCGTACCATGTTTCCACGCTGTTTCCATGAAAACCCTCCATCCTGCCAGGCAGCCAACCTCTTGTCTCCTTGGGCACTAATTGCTCTGCTTGCTTAGACAATTTTGAAAAATGCAGCACTCTCAACATGACATGAGGAAAAGGGAAAGGAGGGGGCCTGGCTTTGCAAAAGTACAATGAGTTCTGATAAAAAGAAAGCACACAAAGGTAGCCCTGTATTCAAAGAAAGGAGAATGCTTTTAACTGGCCCTGAATGCCTCATCTGAGACCAGAGAAGGGATTCAGGCTTGCCAGCTCCCTGAACCCCTTGAAGCCCAGGGTTCCTGCAGCAGCAGGGGAAGAGGTCAAGGTATTTCTTGAATCTGGCATGAGAAACAGAAAAGGCTCTCTTCCCTAAACAGAAGACCTTGACTGCCATCCTTAAGGTCTGCGTCCTGTTCCAAAACAGATACAAGGTGTCCTCCCCTTGTAGCTGCTTGGGAGGCTGAAGGGGGAGGGTCATCAGAGGCCAGGAGTTGGAGACCAGGCTAAGCAACACTGGGAGACCTTGTCGCTAAACAAAAAAGATACAACTTTGTGCATAGTGATATTCAACAGTACAGTTCCCATATACATGTGGACAGCAGTTAACACTAATGATTAACTCGGCAGATTTTTTCTGTGCCATAGTTACCCATCTCACAAGGGACATTTCAAATTTCCAAACTCACAGTTAGTACCTAAAATGGTTACGGCCTCTCCAAGGCTCCACATCCACACATTTATCCTGAAAGGAAACAATAAGAAAAGCAGATAAGAATTTATTGTTAGCCATGTTCAAAATACTAAATATATATATATATATATATATATATATATATATATATATATGAGCAAGCTAAATGTTCATCAGTAAGGAAGCAATAAAGAAAAATTATTGAATGTGCCTTTGATAGAATGGTATATACATAAATATATTGGTGGGGAAATTTTAAAAGTACCCTTGCGCTTTACAGAGTTCTACCACATTTCCAAAAGTTGCACAGAAATCTCAACTAATCCCCCCAAAATTTCTGGGTTTCCTCATAGCCTAGCTTTTCATTTTTCTTCTGTGAAATCAGAGATGCTGCCCCACCATGGTGCTAAAACAGGGGGAAGTTGTTTGGAAAGGCATCTAATCCTCGTGTAAACCTATAGCCACACAGAAAATGAGCGCTCCCGTTCTCCCAGGAAAGCAAGAGGGCAGAGTCAGGGGTTTGAACATCTGCTCTGCCATCTGCAGATGCTGCCCTTTCAAACTGCTTCTTCAGCGGCAGCTGCTAGACAGCTGTTGCCGCCTCCTGAGATAGGGAGAGGGGAAGCAAGCCCTGCGGAGACTTCCACCCCATTCCCAGGCTGATGGAAAAGAGGCGAGCTGTGAAGACAGACCAACAGGCCACAGAGTTTAAGGCGGGCCAAATACGAGTTCTTAAATTAAAGAAGGGTAGAAGAAAACTCCAAACTCTTAAGCCTTTTGATTGGAAGAATAATGATTCCTTTGAGGATGTGGAATATGAGCCATCGTAGAGAAAGGGAAGGAAAAACCAAGTTGAGGCAGGTTGGGTTCCTTCAAACATCGAGAGGTCTAAATTATACCTCTGGAAGGCAGGTAGGAATAACACCATGACGTGCCGGGGAAATGAAAGAAGGGAGATCATAGCAACCATTACATCCAAGTCCTTGCTATGTGGCCCCAGGTGAGACTGCTGCCAGCCCTGTGATGGCAGGCACAGACCTCTCCTAGGAGAAAGCCTGCGAAGCCTAAACTTGCCAAGTGTGAGGGTGGGCGAAAGCATTTCTGGGCTTTTCCCAAGAGCACCTTCATGCCCACGCAGGGGGGCTCACCTCTCTCCCTCACCTTCCACCCTTCCACTGTCCTCCTGCCCATTCCCAGTGTCCACTGAGCTGTTTCTTCTGACACTTCCTGCCAGGTGGGACCTCTGACCCCTACCTCTGGCTCCACGCTCCTTGGATATGGGGGTCACCATGTGTCTACCCCAGGATGAAGCCGAATCTTCCAGGCTCTAGAGCAAGGCAGCTGGAACAGAGGCAAGCACCTTCTCCAGCTAGATTTGAAGGATTATCAGCAAATCCCACATATTATCATCACTATAAAACTCCCTCTTCTTCACAAAGGGGAAGGAGGGCGAGATAGGGAGGGGATGAAAAATTGGGATTAGGGAATTTGTTTTCCTGGTGATGAGAAAATTATTTCTTAAACTGATTTTATTCTTAGGCACACTTAAAATTCCATCTGTCAAGAAGAATGTGCCTGGGAGAAAAAGGAGAAATCAACAAACCAGAGGAAGAACCATTGGTCAGAGGAAATTGTCAGTAATCAATGTGCTGCAGGGGTAACTTCATCAGAAACCCTGGAGGACAAGGGGAAGTCCAAAGTCGCCAAACTGACCAGAGAAGAGACACCATGACCTTTTGCAGAAAGGAGTCAGCGCGCTTTGCATGACACAAATAACTCAAAACCATCTCCTCTAATCCTGAACTTCCTTAACGGAGCTCTCTAACATCTTATAAATCATGTGTCAGACTCCTCGGATGCCATTGGTCAGCTCAAGAATGCAGAAGAAATCTTTATGTGGGTAATAAAACTGTGTATTTAGTGGTCCTTGTGACCATTTGCAGAACCACATATTTTAACATGCACACAGAAAATCCACTTTCCAGAAACACATGATGCTACTTTCTGTCCTCTGTCATGAAGTGGCTCCAGGCTGTTTCCTAACACTGCGTATTTGTGGCTTCATCTGTGAAGTAGCGCTATTTCAGAATAATAACAATATTTCAGAGTAAGCTCTGCATCCAGTACCTTCCCAAACAGATCTCTGTCGGCTGCCATTGGCAGTTCCATGCGTCAGCCCAAACCCTAAACCTCCACGCTATTCTCCTCCTCTGCATCCTCATCAGAAAACCAAGCCACAACCCCTCACCTACTGTTTGTTCTGAAACCACGCCTAGGTTCTGGCCTCCTTATTAAAGGCACTGAAACTTCACGCAGGTGTTTTACCACATGCTTAGAGTTTCACCTACCTATCGTGATACATGTTCTCCATTCACCAGCATGGATATGTCCATTTCCAGAGACCCATACTATTTCAGGTGTCATGACATGATTTTAGGCATTGTCTTTAGTTTACTTTTTGTTCCTAAAAATTATCTTTAAAGAGTATTTGGCAATTGATACTTTCAAGGTTGAATCTCACTGCAAATAAATTCATTTTTTGAAGAAGACACAGCCTAGTTCAATAAATCCCACACTTAATCGAACATGGAAAAGAATTTTTACAGATCATTAGCCACTGCCGGTAATAGCTGTTTGGTCCACAGCAGAACAGTTAAATGACTTCTTATGTCCATTAGACTAAGCAGTTTCATAAAGATAACTGATTTTCCAAATTTGATAATGAAAATGGAAAAAATGAACAGAAATGATATTAGCATGGATATCATTCGAGGTTCTCTAGAGAAAGAAAATTAACACATGAATATGCATGTATGTATGTATACACATAGAAATGTATGACATTTTTAAGGAAATAATTTTTATTGGTTCTTTGTAGTTAGACATAACATTAGGATTCATTTTGATATAATTATTAAACCATGGGATACAATTTTCTCTAATTCAACCCCAACACCTCCCCTTTCCCGTCCCTCCTCCCTCCCCCTGTTTGGTTCCCTCTACTCTACTGACTTTTCTGCTATTCACTGAGTGCTTCTTTTGAATTAGTGTCTTACAAATACACACGGAAAGGAGATTCATGGTGGTATATTCCTATATGTACCTAGGAAAGACTGGTGCACTAGATGAAGGGGATTAATGGGAAGGGAGGAGGGATGGAACAAGGGAAGAACACTGGAATGAATCTGACTTAACTTTCCCATGTGTGTATATGAATAATAGACAATTTTTTCAGAGATTTACTTTAAGGAATTATTTTACATGATTTTGTGGGCTGGAAAGTCTGATATTCATAGAGCAGGCTGTAGGCTAGCAACTCAGACAACATTTCTATGTCGGAGACTTGAGGCAGAATTACTTCTTCCAGGAAACCTGTTTTCACTCTTCTGGCCCTCAACGGATTAGATGGGGCCCATCCCTATCATCAGGGTTAATTGGCTTTATTTAAAGTCAACTGATTATAAATGTTAACTACAAAATTCTTTCACAGAAAGCCCTAGACTTGTATGTTTGATTAAATAAATGAGTACCACAGCCTAGTAAAGTTGGCACATGAAACTAACTGTCACAGTGTGGCAATCCTCATGAATCCACAATGCCATTATAGTTCTAGACCAACAAAGACAACATCAGATGAGTGATGGTGTTACATCGTAGGCATGGCTCCCACTGAGCAAGAGAAGACCATCTATTGATAGAAATTGATGATCATACAAAATTGCATAAATATGTATGTGCTACGGGCTGGAAAGCCTCAGACCTCTAGGGCCAAAACTCAACTCTGTTTATTGCATTGATTTGAGATCTTTATACCTTTTAAAAATCAAAACCAATCATTCATTTTAATTGAATCATACCACATAAATGAAAAGTGTTAGAAATATCTAAAATTATGCAGATTTTATCTTTACCCAGGAAGTACAATAGTTTTCAGTTGTCTAAGCAAAGGATTCTTTAAAAAAAAAAAAAAAAAAAAGGACAGTGAGAGAGAGAGAAAGAATCAATTTTTGTTGAGTTTTTCACATTGCTCCCGATGCTCCGACACTTATCTGTGTTCGTGGGTACTGGGGTCTGAATCCGTGTACTCGTGCATGCCAAGCAAGCTCTTCAACAGTCCAGCCACCTCTCCACCCCAAAGGATTCTCTTTTAACTTGATGGTACTTTATAAAATAATTGTGAAGCAAATCTGATTCATCAACTTACTGAATATTCGTCCCAATTTCCCTAGTGGCTTTACCACCTAAGAGTGCTATAATTAAGAGGGAAAAAACTAACGGTAAGGAAGTTCCAGAATGTTTAGAACCTCTTTTAGTCTGACTTCCATATTTCTTTTATATCCTGGTTCACTTTTCTTTTTTATCCCCTTATGTTTAAAAAGAAAGAGGAAGGAAGAGATCACCCTTAGAAAACTAGAAATACCAAAAACCAAATCTCTGATTCTGAAGTCCTGATGGCTAATTCTGTGTCAACTTGGCAAGGCTACTGGGTCCACTTGAATGGCCCAACACCCATCAGACCTTGCTGTGAAGGTGTTCTTGGAGGTGACAAATAAGCAGACAATAACACAGACGGCCCCCAGTCTTCTTCCCAAGATTCTCAAGACTGCAGTGTAGAAATCCAGCCTGCCACCCTGCCACCCTGCAGAATTCAGACTTAAGCTCACAACATCATCTCTTCGCTGAATTTCTACGCTACCAACCTGCATTACCAATGTCGGACTTGCCAGTCTCCAGAATCACAGGAGCCAATTAACCAATCAATTAACGCGGAAAGGTAAGTGTGTATACGTGGATGTGGGTGTATACACTGTTTCTCTGAGAAGCCCTATCTAATATACATGTTTTAGACAAGAGATACAATTTCTTGTACAGAACAACAACTTCATTTACATTCCTCTCACTATTAATTAGGTAATCTATTTCAGTGTTATGAAATCCCTTAGGATTGAAGCTGAGAGGTTTGGGGCTTATTTATTTTACTTCGCCTCCCCAGGGAGCCACATACCTATCTATTCAGAGTTGGCAAGACTCCACGAACTCTGTTCTTCCACATTCTGATTCCTCATTGCCCGAGGCTTGTTAGGAAATGGATCCTGGCCAGGCTCAATGGGGGCCAGGTGTTCAACATGGAACCTGCTCGCCTGGGAACCTGCTCACTTGTGCTGGGGAGGGATAAAGACTTGCTGTGGTGTAGCTGGGGGACCAAAGCAACATGGCAACTTGGGGGTGTCAACTGTGGCTGAGAAGGATCATTCTGTTATTATGTCTTCTGAGCACCCCTTCTGTGGAGCTATTCAGCTGATTGGCATTCACCTAATTAACAATCTGAGAATTACCATGGTTAAAGAACAGAGAAAAAGCATCGCAGACGTTTAATGATGTGAACCCGAGTCTCTTGTGAGACTGCTTTATTGATAAGGTTTTGCTCAAATGAGTAAGATTTGCCCTGTTGCTAAGGCAACCTGCCTTCAGGAATAACAGATCTATATATTTTGCCAGCAAGTGGTCTTAGCAATTTAATAAAGGGGAAAAAATAAATGTGGCTACAGACCCGTATCAGACAGAAGATAGCAAAATACAATACAGAAGGGGGAAATGTAATGCTCAGATGGTGGGTGTTGGGTTTGAAGACTGAGCTAAATGCGTTATCTTCCCAGAAGAAAGTCAAATCTATTTTGGAACACAAAAGATACGCAAACATCGCAAGATCTTTCCCCTTTCCTCTTGCCTGGATCTTATTTTTTACCACACTCCCTTGCCCTCTTCTTCTCAGCCTCGTTAGACCCCAGGCCATTTCTCAAAGGTGCCAGGCAAGCCTGCCTCCGCCACACACGTGCTGTTCTGTCTGCTTGGAAACCTCTTTCTCCAGCTACCGTCTGCTCCCTCTCCCTCCCATTCTAGCCATTCTGCTCTCAGAGAATCCCTCCATATCCACCAGGTGCGAAGCAGCCCCAGCCAAACAGTGCTTTTCTCTATCACCGCACCTCTTCATTTTTCAGAGCTCTTATCATCACATGCTATTAGTTATGCGTTTATCGTTTATTGCCAGTCTCCCTTGCTAGAATGTAGGCTCCATTAACAGCAGAGTGCGACTGTCTCAGTCACTGCCCTGTCCTTGGCACCAAACACAGTACCTTGCTTCTTGTGTGCGTGAAGAGAACTGGTTAATAAATGAAGTTCTGCTGCCAATCTTTAAAAATTCAATTGGGAAGCTAAAACTGAGACATAGAAAATAGGTATATAATGTGAATATGAGAGAAAAAAAAAACAAGATATAATCAAACCCAAACGCAGTTGCAATGGATATGGTCTGAGCAAGAAGAGAAAAGAGAAAGCGTCATGAAAACCAAGCCCTCGGGCAGTACCTGAGGAACTTTTCTAAAACTTCACTTGCCTCCTGCCACTCCCGGGCCAGAGATTGCCCACGGTTCTTAGCCAAACTAGATGCCTGGAATCTGCGTGTCCCAGACTCCTGTGCCAGCAGGTTCCAGTAAAGGTTCTGCCAACCTCTCACGTGAGAGGAGATGATAGAAGAACAGTTCCCTTCCTTCTCAGCCTGAAGCCTCTGGCTATGCTGGGGCTTTAGAGCCACTGACAGACCAGCACATGCCCACCAGGAGCTCCACCAAGATGGCCCAGACCCCTGCAGGGCTGGTGATGGCCCAGCAGCTCCTACCTCTGCAACACCGCTCCCCTCTCTCCCTCCAACCATTCCCACAACTTTGTAATCTAATTCTCCATACCAAATACCCCTCTGCTGGAATAACCTTAAGTGATATTTTTAAATTTTCCTAATTAAATCCAAGCTAAGAACACCTACTTCTTACCACATCAGTTCTAGTCCTTTAAAATTCACATCTTCAAATAAATACAAATTGATTTCATATTCTAAATCCTAAAGCTTATCTGGGAGGGAAGAAGGCTGCATGGCGACCACCCCCAAGAAAGTCCTCCTGATGCCCCCCAGTCCTGGGGCCATCATTCGTCTATTCTCTTTTTGAACTCCGAAATTATGTGCGGTACAGCTAGCACTCCACAAATTTGTATTCAAGTCCATACTTTTATATCTAATCTCCACTTAGATTTTGTGTCAAGAAGACAAGGCTTGGAGCTTTAAATTTACCTTCTAGTAACACCTATAATCATACTGGGCCTCTTGGCTGTGCCTGATATGGTATGGAAGTGTCCCCCAAAGGTTTATGTGGTGAAGATTTAGTCCCAGCCCACAGAACTATTGGGAAGTGGTGGAACATTTAGAAGGAAGTGGAAGGAAGTTAGGTACTTGGGGTGCATGCCTTTGAAGGTGATAAGAAGACCCTGGCGTATCTCCTTTGCCTCCTTTCCTGGCTTCCACAAAGTAGAGCGACTTTTCTCTACGACATACTCCCTGCCATTATGTTCGGTTTTCTATTAGTTTGATCAGGTTTGGTACCAGAGACTGAACTCTGTGCGACTGAGCCATATCATGTGGAGTTACAATCCCCAGCCCATTTTATTTTATTATGAGACAGGGTCTTACTAAGTTACTCAGGAGTTTGCTAGGTTGCTGAGACTGGCTTTGAAATTGGCAGACCTCTTGCCTCAGCAACTTGAGCTGCTGGGATTATAGGCATGCACCATTGCACCCGGCCCTGCCACAGGCCCAAAGAAAAGGGAGCCAAGCAACCATGGACCGAAACTTCTGAAATCGTGAACCAAAATAAATCTTTCCTCCTCATAAGTTGATTGGCTCAGTATTTTGACCCAAAAACTAGCATAGTGCCCAATATATAAACATTGCTAGATTCACTTGTAAGGAGCAGAGTATTCTTTCATCAATGTGGAAGGACAATGATTTGGTCACAGTCATTGATACAGCGTCCTCTTTGCCAATGTCTTATAAACCACCATCATAAGCATTTGTAATTGCAGGGTTGAAAATCTAGAGAGAAACAATGGGATGCAAAAGTTAACACAGAAAAACTGTAGAGGACCCCTGGTTTTGCATGTGAAAACTGATTTCAATTCAACGAAGACATGTCTACCAACAACAGGAGCCTGACAGCTGTTTTCAGCTAAGTTTCATTGCTTTTAGCTTGCTCAAATGCCATGGGATATTGTCCTAACTTCCAGAGAAGAGGCTGACTGTCTATTTCACTTTAACTACCTTGATTAGTAACCCCAACATTTCCTTATATTTCCTACTAGACACAGATTTGTGATTTGATAATGGTAAACAGGGTTATGATCAAAAGCATTGGTTTTTTTAATGCATAGTTGAGTCTAATATATAATCAATGCAATTAAATCAATGTGGACAAAAGAAAAGAAATTGTTTCAAGGAAATATTTGAAAAGAAGAAAATGAAGCTACACACGCTCTTGAGAATTTCGGAGCCAACTGTCACAATGCCCTCATTGACTCTTTGATGAAAAAGCCCAGCTAAAGAACAAGAAAACATGATACGGAAATTTTGAAATTTGAAGCCACAAATAATTCTATCCTGATATTAGAATACCATGAGAAAGTGCAGGCACACACTCACCAAAGTTCACAACAGAAAGGTCCTTCCGGTGTCTCACATATGATTCCATCAGAACTGATATGTTATATAATGAACAAGCATAAAGTTAATGCCTCCTTATTACTAAGAAAGTCCTGAATAAGCTACTAACTTGAAGCCAGGGAAATATCAGATGAGGAACTGAAAAGTAAAATTCTATTTTTTTAGATTCCAGAAAATGTTAGGATGAGTTTTCAGATGAGGTATACATGCTGTATTTCCTTAATTAGGTCACTGTCACCATGCATTCCCTTTAAATGCTGATGCATGCCTGTGACTTTCCTTAGCTAAACCAACCAAATCAGATGATCCTGACTGTGATAAATTATATTACTCAGGGTTATTGGTTGCAAACAATGGTAAATTGGCCATTTAAGCAGGAAAGGGGTTCAGTAAAGGGTAATAGTTACCACTCAGAACCTTCAGATGGGTTTGAGAATGGGTTGGTAACAAAAACTAAGTCACACATCCTGTGGGCCACAGGCCACTGACACTGTCCCAAAGCAAAGGCCCAGGACAGAAGCTCGCTGCCCCAAACCAGTCATACTCTCCACCTCTGCAGTCAGTTGCTGTCCTCCCAACCAAGCTGGCTTGAAAACTGCATGCAATCACCCTGCTTCCTTCGGCTGAGCTGTGTAAATCCATGTGCCGTATTTGCACTTCATTCATAGAGTGCAGATCACGTCAGTTACAATGGAAATCACCATGCTGACCACATGGGAGGCAAAGATAAAGGAAAAACCTGCTGCACTAACTTTGACTTTATTTGAAATTGTGTCTATCATGGATTTTTGAAATGCTTTTAAATGCTATTCATCTTGGAATTTTTTTGGTGCTAACTTCAATTAGTCCACTGGGATTGCCACCCTAATAAGGAGGCAGGTAAGTGAATCTCTAGATGTAGGTCTAAGAGAAGATGTGGGGCACAGAAGGGTGGCCCCTGAAGATGCTCACATCCTAATCCCCAGAACCTGGCAGTACATTACCTTCCATGGCAAAAGGGGCTTTGTGATGAGAAGGAGGAACGTGAGATGAGGGAATCATCTTGGGTGATTCAGGAGTTCTTGCAGAGGGAAGAAGTCTAGGCAGAGGACAGGTGGTGACAGGAGCAGCCGGCAGGAAGAACTTGAGGATTCTATGCTGCTGAACATGAAGACAGGCGACCAGGCCATGAACCTGGGCGTATCGGCAGCCTCCGTGAAGAGCAAGGAAACCCACTCTAGAGGCTCCAGAAGAGATGGAACCCAGCTGTCACTTGATTTCTATGGAGACACTTATTTGGACTTCTGATCCCCAGAACTATGAAAGAGTAAATTTGTAGTTTTTAGGCCACTATGTTGGTGGTGATGTTTTCAATGCAGCAAACAGAAAAAACTAGCACAGTGGTGGAATTCTCCATCGAGCAGAGAGTTTTCAAAATGAGTGGGACTAAGGAAGCACAACGACAGCCCATCACCTGACAACTTAGTGCTTTCTACTTACATTTTTATCTTTTCACTCAAACTCCAATTCTGTGTCATGGTGGTTCTTGTGATCAGGCTTGTTCCCGTGGCACTTGTTGGGTGCAATGACGCATTGTCTGTCTGGCGCTAGCCATCAATTCACCTGAGTCCTTCTGTGTGCATATGTCCTGTTTTCCTAGGTCAGTTGCACTTGTTACAGGACAGGGCTCTTGCCTCCTACTGTGCTGCCGTGTTCAAGGTCAAAACACAGGACCCTGACCCCTAAGTTCCTCCCAAGAATGGCAGCAATCCAATGCTAGCATAGTTCTCCCACCTGTTTATCAGAAAACAGTGACTTCATATCCTCGTTAAACGTGGTTCTGCATTAGTTAGGTTTTCATGGTTGTGACCAAAATACCTGACATGAACAGTACAAAGGAGGAAAAGTTTGTGTTGAACTTGTGACTTCAGAGGTTCAATCCACGGACTGCTGACTCCATTGCTCTGGACCCAAGGAGGCAGAGCAGAGCACCTTGGCAGAAGGGCGTGGCGGAGGAGCCCTGCTGCTCTCAGCACAACTGGGAAGCAGAGAGAGAGGGGAAGGAGTCTCAGAGCAGAGGCACACTTCCAGGGCACACCCCCAGTGAACCACCTTCCCCAGCCACACCACACCTGCCTAAGGTTCCCACCCCTTCGTCCATTCAAACTAGGATAGACTGATTAGGTGACAGCTCTCACAGTCCATCACCTCACCTCTGAACATTCCTGCATTAACGAAGAAGCTTTTAGGGGACACCTCATACCCAAACCCTAGCAGGTTCTAACCTAATATAATCTAAAACTCTTCACTGGAATAAAAATAGTAACAACCATTCCTACTTTAACTGTTTACGTATAGTGCTCAAATTTCCATGTGTGACATTGTAAAAGATAATTCCTGTTCCCTAGCAAAAAAAATTTTTTTCTCAGGGAAAGTACAGTACACTGTGCTCTCAGCAACTCTCTGAAGGTTACAGTTGTGCATTTACTAGATAAGAGATGGATGGCCTCTAGCATAAATACACAGCATATTCCAGAAGTGTCTTTGTTGATTAGTCATCCGGAATTCAAAACTGACTTTATACTAGTAACAATGTAAATGTTAACATGTATCAATCATTGCACCATGTTCATGTTGTAACAACACAAAGGGCTATCTTTGTGAATTCCATCCCCCAAAAGGATTCAGCTTGTTCTGAAGATAACATGAATTGCATACAGCAGGGCGTGCCCTAAAGAGAAACAATTTGAAGCAAGAAAGGACTCTAAGAAAAATGAAGCTGGGTTTGGGGCTGTGGGAGGAAAACCGGGTGGGTGAGAGCTGACTTGGGG
Source organism: Aplodontia rufa (assembly GCA_004027875.1). Taxonomy (NCBI): domain Eukaryota; kingdom Metazoa; phylum Chordata; class Mammalia; order Rodentia; family Aplodontiidae; genus Aplodontia; species Aplodontia rufa. The sequence continues at coordinate 84,761 of PVKS010002856.1, read as the reverse complement.
GAAAAAGCATCTGGGGTAAATTTTCAAGCTGGCTCTTGTCTTCAGCGTGGCTGGGTTATTTGGGCAGTGGTGAGAGGTACAAAGTGAGTAGGTATATATCCTACATCGAGTCTGGCAAAAGGCAAAGACAGATCACTCATGGAAATCACCACACCTCTGAAGTACACTGTTACAACCATAGAGAGCCTCAGTTCTCAGCTCCAGCTCCCAGATGAAATTGCTTTCTCATCTTTGAGATGAGCTCTCAGACACATGGTGAGTTGGTTAACCTTACATTGTTCCTTTGTTCCTGCAGTCTCAAGAAAAGACACTCTTTCAAGGACGGGAAAAATAGAAAGCAAAGACCAGAGTCATTCTATTGGTAAAGGCTGTTAAAAAGACTATGTTGATAGCTTAAGTTGAAACAAATTCAGGCAGGAGTAACAGATCTTAATTAAGAGAAAACATCCCTAAGACCCTCAAACTTGGCTTCTAATACTAATGAGTTACTAGACTCCCAAACTGGCAAGTGCAATCTACTATTCACTGGAATAAATGCAGGCCAAAACCAGCATCCAATCAGACAACCATGCATCATTATATTATAATCACTGTAACAGGTACAGTTATCGGTTAGGAAAAATTAAACTTGGGGAAAGGGTATTTCTCTTAAAGTCAATGGTCTGGGTTTTTTTCAAAGCTCAGGACAATCATCCATCTACAAGCTCCTCTGCTGCCTAGTCAACAGTCCTGCAGCTCAGCGATGTGCAAGACACAATCGCTGTGCCTGTGTATACAGAGGACCAACAGCCAATGGTCTTGAACTCCAAGAAAGTAAAAACAGGTGTTTCCACACACCAGACTGCCAAACGTCTTTAATGTTTAAAATGTGCCTTACATTTTTAATTAAAGTCACCATCAAAAAAGTGAAAAAAGACTATGTTGAACAAATTATATATATATATATATATATATGATATAACAAATAAGTGGTGTACAATTTATCAGAAATTACATAATATTCATTTTGTTTATGATTTTTACAAAAATCAGTTGATTCTAAAAAAAATCATAGAAAGACACAGACACACACACAAAGCACGTTTTCAACATATGATCCTGAACTGCTTGTCCTGCAACAGAACCCCAGAGAAAGCAATGCTAAGGGTGCCCCTAGAACTGTGCAAAGAAGCACCAAAGAGAAGTTAATTCCCCATGGGGAACTTTGAGCCATTATGTTAACATAAAGTTAACAAAACTGTTATGTCTTCAGTCCTCGGTCCAAAAAAAAAAAAAAAAATGCTACAGGGTCACAAGATCCCTGAGAGCTGGACCAATCTCGAGCCCTACACATCTTCATGGTCCCCACTGTACATAGTACAGTCAGCTTGTCAACAAGCTTTCTAAGTTAACCTTCCAACCTAGTCCCAAAGACACCCACTTCTCTCCTTCACTTGACCACCAACTTCAAGTGCATTACCTTATACTTACATCAGTGGCTTCCAAAACTCTTTGATCATACAACAGAAATTAAAAATTTTTAGCATGTGCACCTCCATGTTTCAGTCAGCTTTTTCACTACTATGACCAAAAAGACCTGACAAGAACAATTTTAGAAGAGGAACAGTTTATTTGGGGGCTCCCAGTTTCAGAGGTCTGAGTCCATGATGGCCAACTCAGTTTTGGAGGACTCAAGGTGAGGCAGAACATCATAGCAGAAGTGTGGGGTAGAGGTAAGCAGGTCAGGACTAGGCCACCAAGAAGTGGAGAGAGATTAAACACAGCTCACCAAACAGACCCCCAAAGACATGCCTCCAGTGACCCACCTCCTCCAGCCCCACCCCACCTGCCTATAGTCACCACTCCGTTAATCTCTAGCAGGGAATTAGTACACTGATTAGATTAAGGCTCTCTAGTAACCTGATCATTCCACATCTAAGCTTTCTTGCCTTATCTCACACATGAGCTTTTGGGAGACACCGTGTATTTGAATCATAACACTCCATTGTGTATGATTTATTTCTGAACAATATATGTTTATGGTAACCACATACTCTGCATATTTTAATATCTCATTGGAAAATTTTAAACAAAAATCTTGTATACTGCTATGTTCTGAATGTTTCAATCTCCCCCATTAAAATCTAATGCCTAATAAATTCAAATATATCTACTGGGAGATTGGAACTTTGGCAGATGATTAGATCGTAGGGACAGAGCCCTAATGAATGGGATCAGTGAGCTTATAAAAGAGGTCCTAGACACCAGTATTGGCTTGTTCTGTCATTACACTTTTGTTCTTGATTGTTTGACGATGAACCCCTCCTAGTTGTAAGATCATGTTTATTGAATAAAAATAAAAATAAGGAAAAAAAAGAAAAAAGAAGGAAGCCGGTGTGGCTGGAATACAGTAAGTAAAGTGGAAAATTAAAAGGACTGAGAAATTAAAGGTGGAATGAACAGATCAAGACTTTCCCATTTAATGAAACCATGGATATGTCCCCACAAATAAGCATTTCTCCCCCGGATGCTAAAATTAATCTAATAAGATAATCAATACTGAAATTCAACCAGCAAAGCCAGAAATTTAAAAAAAAAAAAAAAGAGGTCCTAGAGTCACCTTGCTGCTTCTTCCAAGTGGTAATATAGCAAGAAAGCATCATCTATAAAGAAGAAACAGGTCCTCTCCAGAGACTCTGCCAGCACCTTAATCTTGGGCTTAAAATTCTGCAGAAATGTGAGAAATAAGGTATGCCATTCATAAGCCACCCGGTTCATGGTATTTTGTTGCAGAATCCTTGATACGGTCTAAGATGTGTACATATGTATATGTGTGACGATATGTGTAATATTTCCTTTCACCACACTAAGAGATAATCCCACACACTCTCTGAACTATGTGCTCTGAACCAGAGCCACTAGCCTAGCACAATGCCACCATAATTGATCTGTCTTGTTCTAATTCGTTTCCGATAACCCATGTTCCATGAAGCAAAATTAACTTAGATTATGCCTTCCTCTGCTTAAAATTCTCCAAAGTCTTTTCATTGCACTTAAAAACCTGAACTCCTTCCCTTGGCCTACAAGGGCCTCCTTGGACTGGGTCCTGTCCCCTTCACTGAGTCACTGTCTGAGCCCCTTTCTCTGAGCTTGGTCACAAGGACCCTTTTCCTGTGTTCCAATCTGCCAAGCTTATTTCCACCTTGGGGGGCTCTTTGTTTTGGGTGGTTATTGTTACTGAAAAATAATGCCATTTCTGAGTTTTTTGTGTAGTGCATTATAGTTATGCATAATATTGGAGTTCATTTTGACATAATCATATAAGCATGCTTATTTAATTTATTCCAATTCAGGGAGAGGGAGAGAGGAAAGGAAAGGGGAAGGACTTTATTCCCTTTCCTCTACTCTTCTGGGATTCCTTTTATTTATTTATGATTTTTATTTAAATTAGTGCTTTGTAGATGTACATAAAACTGAAATTCACCATGGTATGTCCACATATATACATGGCAAAATCTGGTCAATTTCATTCCACCCTTCCTCCTTTTCCTGTAACTCCTCCTTCCCCCTCAGCCTCCTTTCTCTACTCCATTTATATCTCATCTGTTTTTGTGGAATTCCCCCTTCTTTCTTCCTCATATTGGTCTGTCTTCTGCATACGAGAAAACATTCAGCTCTTGACTTCCTGAGTCTGGCTTATTTCACTTAGCGTAATGTTCTCTACTCCATCCATTTGCCAGCACTGCCATACCTTCATCCTTCTTGGTGGCTGAGTGAAATTCCAGTGTGTAGATACCACACTTTCTTGATCCATTCACCTGTCGATGGGCATCTGGGCTGGTTCCATAACTTGGCCACTGTGAATCATGCTGCTGAAAGCTTTGATGGGGGTGTATCATTGTAGTAGCTGATTTTAGTTCTTTTGGATCAATACAAAGGAGTGAGCTAGCAGGATCATATCATGGTTCCATTCCTAGTTTTTTGAGGATTCTTCATACTGCTTTCCAGAGTAGTCGTATTAATTTGCAGTTCAACTAACAATGTATGAGTGTTTCATCTTCCCCACATCCTCACCAGCATTTCATTATTATTTTATTCTTGATGATTGCCATTCTGACTGGAGTGAGATAAAACCTCACTGTAGTTTTGATTTGTATTTCCCTGATTGCTAGAGATGTTGACTGTTTTTTCATATACTTGTTGGCCATTTGTATTTCTTTTGAGAAATGTTTGTTTAGTTTTTTTTTCTAATTTATTGACTGGGTTATTTGTTGAGGTGCTTTTGGTTTTGGTTTTGGTGTTAAGTTTTTTGAGTTCTTTATCTAGATTTTCGTTTTCCAACACTTAATTGAGTATGTGGTGCTGGAGTTTGAACCCACATCCTCACGCATGCCACACAAGCATTCTACTACTGGGCCACCACTCTAGTCCTGTTTTTGAGTTCTTTATGTATTCTGGTTGTTAATCCCTTGTCTGAGGATCAGGTGGTAAAGATATTCTCCCATTATGTGTGCTCTCTCTTCACACTTAATAGTTTCATTTGCTATACAGAAGCTTTTTAATATCATGCCATCCCACTTACTGATTCTTGGTTTAATTTCTTGTGCCTTAGGAGTCTTAACTTGTTCAGAGTGAGAGGTAGAGAACAAATTTCATTCTTCTGTATATCAATATCCAGTTTCCAAGCAACATTCGTTCAAAAAGGCTTTCTTTTCTCCAACATATGTTTTTGGCAACTCTGTCTTGTATCTGATAAATGTGTCTACGTGGGTTTCTCTCTGTGTCTTCTGTTCCATTGGTCTTCATGCCTATTTTGTTGCCAATGCAGGTATTGATACTTTCACTCCACCTGTTTCCTCTGCTGTTCCCAGTATCAGCACCACTCTCTGGTCAGCTGTCCTTCCTCTGATTCCTCTCTGGGCAGTGGCGGGATCGGGGGTGGCTGCCTAGATCCACTCCACCATCTTTGTCTCTCATTTTTATTTAATGATATTCTTGCTTACTCATTGTGGTGGTCAATGTGTCCAGTTCCGTGGTGAAAGGGAAAGTGTTCATCATGCCAGTACCATCTTCCACCTTGGGATCTTTGGACTGACTCGTCTCTCTGTTCTCGATACTCTTTCAGCAATTTTCAGAGACTTATTGTCCCTTGTCATATAGACTTAGTGTAAATTTTCTTCCTGAAAGAGAGTATTTCTAACCCCCAAGGACTAAGCTACTGACCCAGTCTTTATAGCCCATCACCTGGCATAAAGTCTCAGCACTGCTGTGGCTGTACGTTGACTTGTGTTTGCATGTTGGCATATTGTCAAGTGAAAGGAAAGAACTTGTCTATTGTATTAACTCTGGCACTTGGCTCACAATAGGCCCTCTGTGCATATTTGCTGAATAAATGAATTAATAAAGTAATTCATTAATAGAAATTTGATCAACTGTTGATTTGAAGTCAGTTGAATTGAGTAGGGCATGGTTTTGTTAAGCCTATTTTAACTTAATTCCTTTTCTCAAGCAACCTATGGGGGAAAATAGGTAACTATAAAAATAGACTGATCAGGGCTCAGGTTTCTTTGAAACACGTACAAGCAAAAGAGTTTGAGGATAACAAGAGGATCACAGGTTTCTAAAAATAAACTTCCCTTTAAAAATAGGCCCCCTGCCATGCTTTCTAACAGAGCTCAAAACCCCATTACTGTGCCCTTTCTAGGAAACCTTGTGGGTCTCTAATTCACTAGGTTTCTTAAAGGGCCTTAAAATAAATAACATGCCTTATCTGATTTGAAATGTATCCAAACATAATCTGTGGAAGCGATAATGCTCTAGTAAAGGGCATCACATTGGTAAAGCAGGTCTGAACTTTATTCTTCTCCTAAACAAGATATTCCACAGGAAAAAAAAGTTAATGTGCATGTTCCTATTTAAAAAGAATTAAGAGTTGAGAGGACTAGCCTTATAGAACACTTATATCCAGACAAATTATTAAAATAAATAATCAAGGATGTAAGTATTCAGAGAGTCCAATGTCTGACTCTACATTGTTAATCTGCAGACAGAATTCCTATTAAAACACATAAGTTATACGCGGTATGAAGGAAAATGAGAATTTAATATCATAATCAGTCCTGGGAAAATTTTTTATTCCAAGTTGAGGTCCATGTCCATAATCATATTCACATACACACACCATGCCCATGCCATGCCCCATCCAATAAAAACGAACCCAAGAAAGCATTTGATGTGATTTATTAATATTTTAATATGACTTTTTATCGATGTTCTAAATCTTCCAGAAATGTTCCATCTGTCTTTTTTTTATAGCCATTGAATAAGATATGCTGTCTCTGACAAGGCCATTTGGTTTTTGAAGATGAATTTGAGTATTTGGGGACTTGTTTGTAGTTAAAAAACTACCTCTTTCCTAAAATCTCACCATTAACATAACTATGTACCTAAAGTGTGTCCTTTTGGAAAAGCAGCCCCTGCTCTCCTGCAAGAGAGCTCTGTCCTCGTCCCCCAGCTGGATGGAGCTGTTAACAGAAACGCAGACATGAGAACTTCCACCTGTCATGGGGAAGCACAAACACACCCACACCTCATCCACCTGCTTTTGAGTAACAGCTCAGATCATTCTGTGGAGCTCAGTATCAGTTTCTTAATTATTCTTCTGACTGCACTTCGGTGAAAACAGAGACATTTCCATCTCCCTTGTTTTCTCACATTTCCCTTCAAAAGAAAGATCTTGTCAGAAGCTATTATGACTCGTTAGAAATCAAGTGCTAGGTACTACTCACAACACAGCTAAGTTTCGTAGGCAAGGAAATGGCATCGCAAAGAACAGCCCCGACGGAACTGCTAATCCAGCTCAGTAGAAGGACGGAGCAAAAGAACAGCGGTTTGAACGGGGAACAGAAACGATGCTGGCCTCACACCTGCAGACTCCCCCACGCTGCGTCCTTCCCTAGCATGCAGAGCGTTTGCAAGCAGGGTCTTTCTTTAATTGGAGACTGTTTCCCACCCACAAATACAAGTCTTAGCCTTCCTACCCCTGCCTCCCAATCACTGCTGTAGCAGGGATTATTTTTGGTTTTGAAATCCAGCACGCACCCCCCCCCCATGTCTGCCACAATGTCAAAGCCTAATGAGGATTGGAGAGATGCTCCTCAGTCTAGGGATCAGGCTGGACTCATCAGAGCCCTTCCCTTAAATGCCAAAATTGGGAACTACAGGCAAGCATTATAATCTACAAAGCACAGCTCCAAGATGTAGCCCAAGAATGGCCAGAAATCTGGTCGAATGACAGTCTGAGTGAATGGAGCCAATCGATAGAGAGGGTCATAGAAACGAGAAATGCATACAAGTGTCCTGGGGAGATCTGTGCATTGCAACCAGCTAGGCTTGCACCCTGCCTTTCTCTTAGCTACAGGAGCCTTCCAGGAAATCCCTCTTGTTCCCCGGGCTATGGTTGCACTGCATCTAATACAGTTTGCCATGAGCAATGGACTCTAAGTACCCTGGTGTGCATTCTGTTTTCTCAACCATATTGTAAAGGTCTTGAGGATAAGAGGTCATCGGTGATTTGAGTGACCTCCACAGTACTGAGTGGCATTTAGTGTACAAAAGCACTCAGTCCATGTACTGATGATTTCCTGATAATGTGCACAGGGTCTCTCCTGTTTCCTATTTGAACAAGACAGATGTAGAGAGCATTCAGATAGATAAGGATCTCAGCCCTGAACAATGAAATCAAGGTGACTGTCCTGCGGTGGCCAGCCTCCAACACAACCCCTAATGATCCCTGCCTCCTGATGCCCATCTGTAGTCCCTCCTACATTGTGCTGGGGATATTCAGTGTGACAAATAGCATGCAGCATAAGTGGTGTCCCTTGTGATTTTTTGTCTTAGGTGCTGTCTCGATCACTGGCCCTCTTCCTGGGGTGTGGCTGATCTAGGGAAAGTCAGATCACATTGTGAGCAGCCCTCCACAAAAGACCACCAGGAAATGAACTGAACTCTCTGCAACAGCTGTGATACGCAGGAGCCTGTTGACAACCACGTGAGCTGGGGCATGGATCTGTTAGCCTGAATCCAGAGCTGAGATAGTTGCCGCCCACATCTGTACAGCAACCTCGGGAGAAACCCCGAGCTGGAACCACCAGCTAAGCAACTCAGATTTCTGACCCTCAGAATCTGAACTCATAAAGGCAATCACCAATATTATAGTTCCTGTGGTGCCATCAATAAGTCAAGGATCCTGAGAGGTTTAAGACCACAGTGTAGCATGTAGGTATCCCTGGCTTCAGTTGTTATTTTTAATAATGGGGCCAGAAAGGAAAAAAAAGGTACATAATAGGGGGTGTGATGGTTAACCTTCTCATCAACTTGACAGGATTGAAAGGTGCCCAGAAGATTGGTGAGGTCAACTTGTGAGTGTGTTCGTGAGGGTTTTTCCCAAGATGATTAACATGTGGGTCAGCACACTGAGTTGGGAGACCCACCCTGTATGTGGGTGGCACAGTCCAGTAGGCTGAGGATCCGCATAGAACCAAAAGTGCCAGAAAGGGGAAGCTTGCCTGTAACTAGGCAGTCGACTCTTCTGGGCATGGACATTTCAGCTGCTGCCATAACCCACGGACATCGGACTCCAGATCCTTCCCCTTTGAATGTGGGCTCACACCAGTGACCCTCCAAGGGACTTCCAGGCCTTCAGTCTCAGACAGAGGCTGCATCATTCGTCACTATTGTTCTGGTGCTTCCAGATTCTTGGTCTAAGCAGCTACTGGTCTCTCAGGCTCTCCAGCCTGCAGACAGCCATGGTGGGACAATCCAGCCTCGGATCATAGAAGCCAACATAATGGTCCCATCTTATAATTTAATCAAATCACATTCTAGAGGTTCTCTTACTCAAGGGAACCCTGGCTAATACAAGGGGATGATGGGAGCTACAGATCTTGGAGATTGAGTGCAAAGGAAAAGAAATATGAATGTCACTTTTTCCATGAGCCAAACAAGGCTTTTGGAATCCAGAATCAATGTCAAAGTGAGAAAACAGACCTCAGAGGTCTCAAAATGCTTGGTATCCAAAATCCAGTAGAACCTGAGCAATACGAATGCAGGAGAAAGTGTTCTCCTAGGATGAGAACGGTGTACTCATAAGGCCATTGAATCTCACCTTTCATATGCGGCAGTTTGTGTCTACCGGAAACCACAGCATAAAGTTACAAAATACGATCAATGTGTCACTTACTCTCAGGCTGGGACTAAAGACTTCCCAGCCTATTTTTAAATTTTTTCATCGTTTTACATTTGCTGCCTATCTAGCATTTGAACCCTCCACCACCTACAACTCCCTGTATGCTCATTAGAGACACTTCCTTCCCACCAGTTCATAGACACTCTCTTGTTTTCCACATTTAGATCACCTATCCCTTCTCTTGACTTCTCCAGATATTACTGAGGGTCTTGGACTCACTTTATGGTTCTGGTCATCCAGAAAGCTGACCAACTACCTAGCCTACACCAATTTTTCCATTCTCTAGAAGCCTCTAGCATTTTGAATATAAAAGCCACATGTATTAGTCAACTTTTCAGCATTTTGACCAAAATATCTGACAAAAACAACTTAGAGGAGGAAAAGTTTATTTTGAACTCACAGTTTCAGAGGTTCAGTCCACGGTTGGCTGACTCCATTGCTCTGGGCCTGATGAGACAGAACATCATGGTGGAAGGGCATGATCAAAAGAAACTGCTCCTCATGATAGCTAGGAAACAGAGAGAAAGAAAGAGACAACAGGAACAAAAATACAAACCCAAAGACACACATATACTCTCAGTGACCGAATTCCTCCAGCCATATCCCACCTACCTCCAGTTACCATCCAGTTAGTCCATTCAAATTGTCAAGCCAGCAAATGTACTAATTGACTGATTAGGTCACAGCTCTTATAAGCTAATCATTTCACCTCTGAATATTCCTGCATTAACACAGGAACTTTGGGGGAACACCTCATGCCCAAACTACACCACCACAGAATTTGATGCATGGTTCTATGTTGTATCGTTGACTTTTCCCCAATATGCCTTTTCTTCTTCTATGACTATAAGATGTGATTCTTTACTTACGTTAAGGTCAATGGTTTCCAAATCAAGGTCAATGGTGGCACATCAAAGTTACCTTTGGTGCCTTTTAGAAAGGTTCTAAGAAAGCACTAATTTCAAGTTTCCATGTCAGATTTATTGACTCAGCATTTTAGGGAGTGAAGCCTAGGAGAACATCAGGGGAACAAGCTCCCCAAGTGACTGTCACGCAACCAAACCCACACAGCTCCGCAGAGTGATTGATGGTGAGTGTATCATTAAAGGCTCAACAAGCCTTTTTAATAACCTGACTGATTCTTCCCTTCTGCCCACTGGTATTCCTTGGAGACTATGTCAGATGCTACAAAAAACATGAAAACAGGTAACACAGACCTAACAAACTGGAACTCATCTATATAATTTTCCCTTGCACAGTTAGAATTAAAATCTTTGTACACCCAAGATAGAAGAAAGGATATGTAATAAAGCAAATAGAATAAAATGTTAATGGTATATAATTTAGGTGGTGAGTGCATGGGTGTTTATTTAAAATTCTTTTAAATTTACTATGTTTAAAAAATTTTTCATTATAAAATACTGAACAAAAACTTTTTAAAATCCTGTATATGAAGAACATCCAGCTAACCCAAATTTATTCTTAGTGAATTTTATTCTTGCCTCCTTTCCTTCTTCCTTCTTCTTTTTTTCTTCCTCTTGATTCTGGTCACTAAACAAAATAATATTAGAAAAAACATTTGTCATCAAGAATATGTCTCTTGGGCCTGAGCTTATTTGCGTGTATGTTGAAGAAAATATTTCAGTCTTGCAAAACATCAGCTGTGAGACATAAATGCTGCATAGAGGATTTATTAAGACATTCAATCTAAAAGTCATTCTGCACTAAAAGCTAAAAATTATTTTTAAGAATATTGATGGGGTAAATGATAGATTAAAAATGTAAATATATACATATATGTAATGTATGTATGTATATATATATATATATAATTCAAGCTGTTTAATATTATTTTAGCTTCATCATCCCCAAAAATTGATGAGTTATGACAATAGTTGATGGGTTTAATAGATAATTCAATTTAATATGAAACAAAGAGCTAGCTATTGATCCAAGATGGATTTTTTTCCTTTTCTATTTTCTTTCTTTTTTTTTCAAATCAATGAGTAAGTTCCATGGATCTCAAATAGTGCTAAAAATAAGTGATCTATCCAAACAGATGAATACTGTATGATATGCAATAAATACTGAATGCTATCTGTTTAACTTTAAGTGGTATTTTTAAAAAACTGTGAGAACAGGTGTCAAGGGGTTCTCTGTAGGCAGTCTAACATATGCCTGTGGCATGTGCTGGCTTGACTATATTTATGAGAAGATCCTGTTAATGATCACATAATACCATATTAGGCAGTATTCTCTGGAGTAACAGAACCAATGCGAAATAGAACAGATCTATTCTGAGGGCTTTGCTCACATGATTGTGGAGGCTAAGAAGCCTCACAATATGCAACCAGAAAACCCAGGAAAGCTGGTGGTATCATTCAGTCCAAACAAAAAAGCCTGAGAACTGGGGAGTCCAGTAGCCTAAGTGGTGATGAGAGGGCAAAGGTCCAAGGACAGGAGGAGATGGATGTCCCAGAAGAGTGACTACGTCCTGATAAAACCTTTTTAATTTAGAGGTCTTTTTATTGGGCTGGCTCTAGCACTTCAAGTTTCTGCTTAGGCCCATCATAAACAATAATGTGACACTAGAGACTTCACCATTCAGAAACAGCCAACTACTCTCCAAGTAGGATCTTTCTACTCTAACCAATCAGATACATCCTCCCTTGGCAGCCCATGCTTGCTGGGGTGATACTCCCTGTATGTCTTCAGTTCCAAGTGCTGCCTGACACCCAGATCATCCTGATGCAAATAAACTCTGTTAAATTTATTTTGTGAAAAGTTTTTATCTTAACAACCATTTTGCTACCATTTTTTTTCCTATCTGGATCCTCTACAGGTTAGCTGGCTGCCCCCTCAATGCTGATGAGAGCACTTTTCCTTACTCAGCCCCCAATTCAAATTGTAAGCTCTTCTGAAAGTGCCCACAGGGACACACCCAGAAATAATGCCCTGCCAGCTACCTAAGCAACCTGTAGTCCAATCAAATTGACTCACAAAATTATCACAATGACCACACAATGCATAAAGAAGAATTGATTACACGCCCTGCACTAAAATGTTAGTGGCTGCGTTTTCTCAAATCCACTTATAAGATGGTTCTAACAAATATGATCAATTGCCAGTGAGTTTCCCCCCTAAAATGGCTCTAACACACATTTTCTTCTCTCAATTCACACTCACCAATAGGGTACTTACCACCAACAAACTAGGTTATTTACTGTTCTTCAAACTGTTTTCACTCTCTGGCCTGCTTTCTCTCTCATCAGTATGCCCTGAGACCACTCTCCAGCACCCCACCATTCCCACCCCTATCTGTCCATCCATACTTTTGTACCTATCCCAATCATTCCTTTATGCAGCCTTACAGACCTCTTGATTCCAGAGTTGTTTCTCCCCTTCCTTTGATGCTTATGATCTGCAGCAGTTACTTAGAAACTGATAAGTATTTATTTCTCTTTTTTATTCTTCTAAACCATCACTAATTTATTTATGATTCGTCTTACCAATTGTTTCATATCCTTTTGGGAGAAGACTTTTGTCTTATATTTCTTTTTAAGTCCAACAATACCTTAAAAGTAGGAGGAGAACAACATATTATTTTATCTTGATCATTTTTAATTTATGGAAGAAAAACAGGAAATAGAGACATAGAAACAAAAGATAACATAAACTATGTGTTTATCTACCTTCCAAATATTTACTCTTCAAAGTACTATTTCCATATTACATCACTTAATCTTCTCAACATTCTATGAGATAAGTCATTTTTTCCTGCTCCCATTTTACAAATAGAGAATATAAGGTATGGAGATATTGAGTGCATGGACCACTGTCCTGCTGCCAGCACACAGACATCTAGACAGAGGGTAAGCATCTCCCAGGTGAGGACAGTGTTTCTTTTGGCAAGCTTTTAATCACACACAAATATCTCAGGCATGCTGTGATTTGAGACACCTACCAATTTTCAGAAGGAAGCATGTTCTTGAAAGAAATTTTGCTTCTCTGCACCATAGATCTCTCCCACTCCCCAATCACCTCCAGGGCTAACTAAGTTCAGGCTGCTGCTGAATCCTGGCAGTTCTGCCCTACCTGAAAATCTGGTTCAGCTGAACATGGTCTTATCAGCCTTGTTTCTAAACCTTGGGGCAAACATGAATAGCTGGGTCCTCCTGTTCCCATTTAAGTTTATGGTCAGGAACAATAAAAAAACCAATGTTTAAAAAAAAGATAAGTAAAAAACTTCAACTTTTAAGGTAATAAAATAATAAAATAAATACAATATTTCACATAAGACAAAATATTCTCACTTGCTAAGACCAATTGCCAGAGTAGCCCCAACTCAAAAAAAATGCAAAAGTTGGTTTGGTTGACAAATACCTATATATTTGCTGCAATAACAGATTCACATATCATAAATTCCAAAGTCATAATGATTTTTGTACATGTTGCTTTGACCAATGACCTAAAATGCACCCAAATTATTTAAAATAATCTAAAACCCATGATAGTGACCATTAGCCATGTCTATCTTAAAGACAGAGAAATCCACATTAAGAAATCATAAATATATGGCTTCCAGATAAGCCTCTAAAAACTAAACTGTATTAAATGAATTGATATCTCCAGACTTCCTTTAGGGATACCCAGGAAGGACATTTGCACTTATAAGAAAATTAATTATGAAATAGTGCATCCAGGAGTTTCCTTACATCCACACAAAATTAACATTAATAACTATACTGCTCCCTACCTCAGCACCTGCCCCTGACTGTCCCAGTTAATTAAAGCTTCCATGGTGGCTTTAGCCTTGGGCAATCCTTCGAATCATATACCATACCATCATCCCCCTTACTCAGAGATCTTGTGCTGACAGTTTTATTTCCCCAACGAACTGAAGCAATGGAAACAAAGAATGCAAAACAAGCGGTCCTCACCCTGTCGTTCTCCCTGCAGTCTGTCCTTGCTGAAGATCTAAATACTCTCTGGTGCACTGAAAAGTAATTAAGAATCTATGAGAGGCAGTGTTTAACAGGAACTAAAGTGATGGCTGGAAGAGGGGGTCTTGAGACATGATTTCAGATGGAAAGTTTAAATTTATGCTTAAAGTATATATTATGTTGTGCCAATTTCATAAATGGCTTAACTGGCAGGAAAGCAACAAAGCTTCATCAGGAAGGAAGGAGGGAGGGAGGCAGGGAGAGATGTCAGAATCATCATCATGGTGCACCCAGTCCAACAGGGCAGCAAATCTCCAAAGTCAAGTCTATCTCCAAAATTTAAGGAGAAAGTCAGAAACGATTATATCTATATTAGAATGTAAGAATCAAATGCAGGTGGTAGGGAAAATAAAGGGAGAAGGGAGAGATGGACCAACCATATATCTCAGGGGAATCAAGTAAAAGATGACTTGCAAGTATGGTACAAATAAGGTTAATATAATCTCCAATTCCACCTGGGAAGATAGTGACACCAGCTATAGCATGCCCAAGGTAAACTGAGTCACAGTGATACCAGCTATACCATACCCAAACATCGTGTGCTGACTTCAATCAATCTGACTGCTTAAATCAATCAGACTCTTTTGGTTAACGTTGGGCAGCACATGAGGGTAAGCATTAGTGCTATTTACAAATATTCAGGTTCTCATCCTCCAGGAGACATGGTAAAATTGCACTTCTTGGCACTCATGAAGGGGAATGTGTCACGTGGTGGGATGAGGCATGTGACCAGCCCAGCCAAGGAGTTTCAAGGAGTCTCAATCACCAGTCCTTCCTGCCAGTGTTCTTGCACACACACACCACAGGTCATGTGCCAGATTGTCATTGCTCCATCAACCTGAGTAGCAGAGTGACATCAGTCATGATGCACCGCAGAGCCTCCAAGCTGGCCCATGGTACACATGCAGAGTGAGCCGTAAGTCAATCTTTTGTTGCTTGAAACCACAGCAAAACAGAAGCCAGTATTACTCCAAGAATGGCCCCCAAGCTGCAGCATCAACCACAGCTGTAAGCTGAGAGCAAGGGTTAAGGCCCAATCACCTGAATGTAACCAGTTCTCCTGGATGACGCTGGTGCCTTGTTAAAGTCAGAGAACCAAGAGTCTATCTTTGGAAGGAAGAGTTACATGCTCCTTCTCCTCACGCAGATTATAAAGAAAGTATTCGTCCAATTGCTGACGAATATAGTAATGTTTATAGCAAGCAGTCACCGGTTGCCAGAAGTTTCCTCTCTTGCAATCTGCAACACTAGGCACAAAAGTTTCACTATCAAGATTAGCGATTTTGCAGACAGGATTATCCAGGTCCTGGAGAGGTGTCATCATCTTTCATGAAGCAGTGTTGAGGACTAATATAACTCTAGACCTTGAGCCCTGCACTGGCTATCAGCCCCCTGGGTTCCTGAGTCCTATACTAAGCATGCTGGGACACATTCAATGTTTCTAACCAGTGAAAATCACTCATCTCACCACCGAAAAATTACAACATGCCTCCCAGTTGCTAATTCAACAAGTCTTAGTACAGATTTCAAGAGTCTCTTGACTTTGTAAATGGAGATAATTCCTCACTGTTTTAATTTGAATGTCATCTGCTCAGTCTAAAAGGTGAATTCCAACTAAGGCATTTCAACTTCTTCAAAGGTGAAGGTTAATGTTAATTTTATCACAGGTGCATTATAATACTTATACACAACACATAATTAGAACCACAAATCATGGAATTAATAGGAGGAGAATCAAAGGATCTGAACCTGTCCAGTTACCAAATTCAATACCTACTCAGAAACCAACTCCAACAGCCAGACTGCCTATCTGGGTAGATCTACTGCAGATTACAAAGGACAATTTGCAAGCTACTATATTTTCTTGACCATAATCATTGGTATAATTCTGTTCTCACCAAGCAAGCTCTTGTTATTCGGTCTCATATGACCTATTGCCTGGACAGAAGAAAGTGTCCAATGCAGACAAGCAGTTGCGGCTATCTCAGCAGCGCATTCATATATAGGCACATTGTGAGTTTAGTTAGAGAAGCTGAGTAATGCCCCAGCAACCACCTCCACCAAGGGGCCTGTGTCCTAATCCCAGAACCTGTCAATCTCTTACTGTCAAGTGCCAAAGGAATTCTGCAGATAAGGACCTTGAGATAGGGGATTATCCTGGATTACCTGGGTGGGCTCGACATTATCACAATGACCTTACAAGAGGAAACTAGGAGGGTCAGGGGCAGTGAAAGGTGGAGATATTACAACAGAAGAAAAGATCAGACAGTTGGAGAGGATTTGAAAGTCCTGGTTTTGAAAATGGAGGGAGAGGCCAAGAGACAAGGGATGCAGAAACCTGTAGAAGCTGGAAAGGTCAGAAAACAGATTCCCTCCTAGACCCTCCAGAAGGAGCCAGCCCTGCTGATTGGACTGTTGACCTCTAGAACTACAAGATAATAAATGTGTACTTTTAAAGCAACTACACTGGTGACAATTTGTTCCAGCAGTAATGGGAAACAAACACAGTATGATTTAATTTTTTAGAATTTGATACCCTCTAAATGTTCCCCTCTAAAAGTTAAATAATTAAAAATTTTAATGATAAAATTGAGCCCTAGTAACAGAAAAAAAAAATTCAAAGTGAGACCAGCAAAAGAAAGGGACCAGGGAACAGGAGAGAGAGAGGAGAGTACTTGGGTTGACGCTGGCCAAATTATATTGTTAAATTGTGTGCATGTATGAATATGTAACAATAAATTCCATCATTATGTATAACTTTAATGCACCAATAAAAAATGTGAAAAAAAATTTTAAATTAAGTCCTGGCACTGTGATGAATTCCAGTGACTCTCTTCTCTTCTCTTGC
Source organism: Aplodontia rufa (assembly GCA_004027875.1). Lineage (NCBI taxonomy): Eukaryota > Metazoa > Chordata > Mammalia > Rodentia > Aplodontiidae > Aplodontia > Aplodontia rufa. Next base: position 67,684 of record PVKS010002856.1, on the reverse strand, counting down.
TCTTCCTTTCATTGTGATCCTTCCCCTAGCTTGAAAAGAATAGAAAGTAGAAATTCATGTTTAATTGCATTAATCGCTTTGAGCATAAAACCATGTGGTGTAAGAACATAGCACTTCTATACAATTGACCTGTCTTAGACCTTTAATTACTTGTAAAAGAAAAAAAAAATGTCCAGAACTTTTAAAACTAGCCAAATCAAACATAACACACTTCAGTCACTAAATTTCTTGTTTGACTTGTAGGAGTGCAACTTGTGCCTACAGAGTTATTTAATTCTAACAAGCATGTGTTTGTCTAGCATATCGTAAGGGCTGGAGTCACAGATCAGAAGGGGAATAGGAAGTGGATTGCTAAGGGAGACCTTGTAGCAGCAGAAACAGGTCACAGCCTGATAGCAAAAAATGAGAGGAAAACTCTTTTTTAAATGACCCCATGGGGTTGGAGCGGTGTCTTGGCAGTTACAGCGCTTGCCTGGCATGCGCAAGTACATGGGTTCAATCCCCAGCACCCACATACACAACTAAGTGTCAGAGCAACGAAAGCCACGTGAAAAACTCAATAAAAATTGATTCTCTCTGTGTCTCTTTCTCTCACACTCTCCTTCTCTCTTAAAAAAAAATGACCCCATAATTTAGGAAGAAAAGTAAATTCAAAAGGCATTTAGTGAAGAATCAATTAGACCTACACACCACATAATACCATCTCTGAGCACATCAAGGAAGGCAGTAATTAACAACGAAGTCCCTGGGATTCCTTATAATGAGCCCAAATTATCCAAGTAGCATTAAATTGCGGTCTTTATAATATCTTAAGTAGAGTTGAAAAATATGCTCTGTAGCATGTTTTAGTGCTTAAAGGTGCAAGATCGTGTAATAATTCAATTAATAGGAAGGCTTTCATTTTCCAACTATGCCACAAAAATGAACTGTTAAAATATTAAATTAAATTCCATGCCAACTTGTAATCCTGAGAAATTGGAACTTCTTCCGCCCTTTTTGGAAAATCGAGAATTGTAAAGATGGAGGAAATCCTAGCACTAAAGGCAAGAACCTTCTCAGTTCTCAGTCACCCTGGGGAGCTGCCAAGAGCCTCGCAGGAGCTGATGTGAGTGAGCAGCAATATTTGCAGGCTTTTACTCACCTGGCAAACTCTGTCAACATGTTCTGATTCCTCCCGGGGATGAGGGCAGAAACCTGGAACCTAACCATCTCTCTCCTTGACTCCTGTTCCCTGAGGCACCTGAGACTGGGTGTGGGAAACCCAGATCAGGTCATCAAGATGGGAATCGGATGCCGGATCTCACCTAAAGTCAAGCTGCAAAACCTCGTTTTAAAAGTTGAGCCCTAAGCGTGGACTTCTTTTCCAAGTGAAAATGAAGCCAATGCATGTGACCCTCCAGGCTTAAAGATGACTTAAGCCTTGGAAAACAAGAAAATGTAGTCATGTTTTTGGCACATAAGGATCTTCAGCATCCCCAACCCTGAGTTTCCTTAGGCAAGGATCAAGGTCCATGAAGTTATTTGATACCCATCACTTTGCATATCATCAGCACAGCACTTTGGCAGGTGCTTAATATTCCCTGGGGACTCCACTGGGGGAAGGAAATGGGAATCTCGGCACAGCAATAACCCAGAGTGGAAAGACCTGTTGAACGACGTGCCAGGGCAGCTCTGCTGCTTGGAGCTCCATGGTCTCCAGGTTCCAGATATTATCTCGCTAAGCATGCCCAGTAAAACTCATTCTAGAAAAAAAAAAAAAATGCTGTTTCCCAAGCATCAAATTCACAGAGAAAGATGAGTGAGAATCATAAAACAATCTGATATGCAGTGCAGTGGGGATTTTATTACATTGCTTCCGGTCAGGCTTGGTGACTCTGCACTACTGTCGTTCTCCAAGATGCTGCAGGTCCTTCCCTAAGCAACCAGGAACTCTGGTCACTGAATACACCCAGAGATATGATCCACACCGCGCCTGCCCTCAAACAGCAGAGAAGCTCGTCAAGGAAAGAAGAAATTACATAAAATGTGAAATGGGCTCTGATAACAGAAATGCAGAAGCCAAGGGGAAATTAAGCAAAGGTTGAATCAAAAGCCAGCAGAGAGCGATGAGAGGGAGTTACCCGCTGAAGGGCCAGCTGCGGGTGGGGACTCTTGGAGGGACGTGAAACGGCAGGAGTAGAGTGAGAATGGAGTGTGACGCTGGTGCAACTGAACAAAGTTGGGATCAGTTCCTCCTCGGCCAGATGAGAGATGATCCAGAGGGGTAAAGAGTTTTGGAGGGTTTTCAGTGTGGCAGATATCAAAAAGGCTGCATTCAGAAAGACCCCTGTGACGGTAGCATAGTGAACTGTGGGAAGCCAGAGAAGTCTCAATAGGCCTCAGAATCTCTCCCAAAAGGGTCACATAGCAGGCCAGGCATGGTGGCACATACCTGTAATCCCAGGGACATAGGAGGATCTCACATTCAAAGGCAGCCTCAGCAATTTAGTGAGGCCCTAAGCAACTTAGCAAGAACCTATCTCAAAATTTAAAAAAAAAAAAAAAAGGCTGGGGAAATGGCTCAGTGATAAAGCACCTCTGGGTTCAATCCCCATTATCAAAAATAAAAATATAAAGATCCTCATGGTACCAAAGTGATAGAGAAACACCTGGTTAATATTCTGAGTTCTCCTAAATTAAGTTCAAGGATAAAGGGTGCAGGGTATATCTAACCAGAGGTATCAAGCTGACGTCTCTCCAGGTCAAACCCAGTGATAAATGCACTTCACCACTCTCTGTTTCCCCAAAGCTTAACCAAGTTGCACATTTGTCTTACTGGTACAGTTTTGGGGGTCATTTGAGTTTGTGAACCTATGAAGTAAAACATCAAACCTTCTTTACATTTAGTCTGTAAAATCATGACCATCTCTTAGGGCATCTGGGTCACTATTAAGAGAAAGCCTCTATCATGACTTTCAAAGACGTATAAACCTTATTTCGATCTCCACAGAGGTCTCACTTTTATTTTTTGGAAACTACATAGAGGTAATCAAAAAAAGATTTAAATAGACATTTCACCAATGAAGGTATACATTGAAAACAGGTTCAACAACATTAGTCATCAGGAAAAGGCAAATAAAAGCCCCAATGAAATCCACTTCACACCCCCTAAAATGGTGATAATAAACAATAATAATTAACGTTGAAGAGAAGGGTGTAGAGAAACTGGAACTCTCATCGCTGCTGGTGAGAAGTAAACCGGTGTGGCTGTTCTACAAGAGTTTGGCTGATTCTTAAGAAGGTAAACATGATGTCACTATGACCTCACAACTCTCCTGTAAGGAATTTATCAAAAAGAAATAAAGACATAAGTCCACATGAATGTTCTTACCAGTGTTATTCTTGATTGCTGCTTAGAACCGATCCAAGCCATCGGCTGATGAATGAGTAAGCAACATGTAACGTATCCACGTAGTGGAATACTGCCCCCAACATAAATGAGTGAAGTGTTAATACAGACTACAGCACGAAGGAGCCTAGAAAACATACGCCAAGTAAAAGAAGCCGCTCACAAATAGCTGTGCACTCATATGGTTCCGTTTCCACATGAAGTCAAGAGAAGACAAATCTGTAAAGACAGAACGTGCACCATCAGTTGCTTGCGACTGGAGTTGAGAACAAGATAGAGAACAACTGCATAGACTCACCAGGTCCTTGAGGGAAAACTAAAATGTTCTAAAACTGTATTGTGCTGATGGTGGTACAACTGCAAATTTATTTAAAAACATTTAACAGTATGCTTAAAATGAATGAATTTAATGGCATGTAAATATTACCTCAATAAAGCTATTTTATAAAACACAATCAGATGTTGCAAAAACGTCAAACCAATGGTTAAAAAAAAAAAGCCTGGCATGGTGAGAAACACCTGTAATCCCAGCAGTTTGGGAGGCTGAGGCAGGAGGATCACAAGTTCAAGGCCAGCTTCAGCAACTAAGCAAGACCCTAAGCAACTTAGTGAGACCCTATCTCAAAAATTTTTTTTCAAAGAGAGAGGGACAGTGAGAGAGACAGAGAAAGAGAGAAACAACTTTATTGAGTTTTTCATATAGCCTTTGTTGCTCCAACAACTTAGTTGTGTATGTGGTGCTGGGTTTTGAACCAGGGTCCTCATGCTTGCCAGGCAAGTGCCGAAACCACTGAGCCACCACTCCAGCCCCCTATCTCAAAATTTTAAAAAAATTTTTTAAAAAGCTGGAGATGTTGTTCAGTGGTTAAGTACCCCTGGGTTCAATCCCCAGTAGCAAAAATAAATAAATAATAAAATAATTTTCAAACTTTTAAAATCATATTATCATATACTCTTTATTAAAAATGTGCATTCAGAAATTGTACTGCTGATTTTTGTCCATCTAGGAATATGTGACAATTAATCCCATCGTTATGTAAAACTATAATGCACTAATAAAAAATTTTTTTAAAAAAGAAAACTATGACTTTCTAGGCCAAATCTGTACACAAACTGTTTTTGTAAATAAAGTTTCATTGAGATGTGAAAAAAATGTACGTTCAGCCTCAATGTGTGTGCAATAATTTCTTTATAAATGACAATGTAATTTAATGTATTTGTATTATTATATACAACAAAATATATTCCAAAAGCAACTTTACAATATTTCAAGCATAGATAATATTTTATTACAAAGTTGTTGGTTCGATTTCAAGGTTTTTAAGAAAAAAGGAAGGGTTAGAATTAGTAAACAAAGTGAATTCCAGAATACAAAGCATATAAATGGGGGAAGCTGCCAGAATTAATTGAGAATTATGTATAGACAGGATCACCAACACACTGCAAACCCTGAGCATTCATCAAACTGAAAATCGTGTTCAGCATGATGCTATGTTTGCATGAGCAGCCAAAGACATCAATCAAAATGCACCCCGCCATTCCACGGATGGCAAATAGTCGCAAACATGGGGTTGCAGATGCTGTTAATGATAAAAATCAAAGACGAGAGTTCAGAAGAAGACGACAAAGGAAAAAAATGGGAAAAGAATTCCTATGAAGATGAAGTTTCCCACACAATAATCGGATCTGCTTCCAGGTGAGACGGATTTAGTCACATCACTCTGTCAACCATCTATTGTGACCACAGAGCTAATTAAAAGAAGGATTGCATCAGGTTTATGGGGAGTTATAACAGATATTAAAACTTCCAAGAAGTTTTCTGCATCTGTTGGTATTGATCCTTAACCTTTTCCTCTGAGGTTTCACATTATAAAAACAACGACTTCTGTTGAATTTGATATGCACAGGGTGAAACCTGCCAGGAGTTAGTGGCAAACAGCAAATAAATCTAACTCAAACAGAAGGTTGTTATTAGGGAGCTGTAAGAAACAACACTGGATAGAGAGTTTAGGGCCAATTCCCAAAGGACGTTGGAGCAAAATTGTGGAATCTGGACTTTTCCTTTCTGGTCACCACAGGGGCCATTCAATGTTTGGGAGGTCAGGGCAATCTGAGCTGAGTGGTTTTAGGAGGGATTAACCGAATGCCACACACAGCACGGACAGGTGTGGGGAGAGATGAGAGGCAGTGCCCTGTTTATAGTGTAACAGAGCACTAAGTCCCTGGAGGCAGAGCTGAGGGTCTTGATCAAGGTGGCAGGAGTGAGAACAGAACACCAGGAAAGAATTAATAGATAGCTGATCATTATGGGTGTGAATCTTGAAGCTCAGAGCTCTCTAATACCAGGCCAGAGAACAAGCAGGGGGGTGGTGAGGACTGGAGGGTTTAGAGGTTCTTTTTGTTTTGTTTTGTCTTTTTGTACCTGGGATTGAACCCAAAGAGGCACTTAACCCTAATCCATATCCATAGCCCTTTATATATATACATATATACATATATATGTATATATATGTATTTATATACATATATATGTATTTATATACATATATACGTATATATATATGTATATACATATATACATATATATGTGTGAATATATGTATTTATATATATACGTATATATATAAAGCGCTATGGATTTTTATATATATATAAAAATATATACATATATATACATATATGTATATACACATATATATACATATATATATTTTTTTTGAGACAATATCTCACTAAGTTGCTTAGGGTCCCTGTAAGTTGCAGAGACTGGCTTTGAACCTGCAATCCTCCTGCCTCAGCTTCCTGAGCCACTGGGATTACAAGCATGCACCACCATGCCTGGCTCAGAGAACAAGTTCAGCTCAGGTACACACAGCTGGATTTATCTGGGTAGCTGTGAGATCTGGGGTGTTTTTGAGCAGGCTCAGGCCCTGGAGCCACTCCTGCCTTGTTATTCCATCCAGTGTCCCCCTACTGTGTCCTGCCCTGTTTCTTCTTAACAGCTTTCAAAGGGTCATGTCTTATATGACAAGCTCCGAATTTTAAAGTGGTCCGAAAAAATCATTCTACTTTGAAAAATGGTGCTTCCTTTTTGTTCATATTTGAGGAATATTATAAGGACCACTCAAGTAAAGATTAAAAGATCCATAAAATGCAGGTGCAGCAACTTGAACTCAAGTGTGCTGTGGTTTACAACTGTCTTCAGACACTCTGGAGAAAACAAGGCTATGTCTCTGTTTTTTTTTTTTTTTTTATTGAGCGATTTGTTATAGAACAACCATACAAGTTTTTCACAAAATAATATAAAATGTGTATAGATTCTGGATATTAGAATTACCCCCAGGAGTGCCCCACCCAATTACCCACCCTTATCCCTCCCTTCCCCTTCCCACAATATCCCTAAAAAAGTAATATGTTGTATAACATTACATTTTATCTGCATTTAACACATGATACTAGACCAACTTTCTCACTGGCCAGGGTCTAGATCCAGCCTCCACAGATGAGTGGAGATATTTGACCCTTGGTTCTCTGGGTTACGCTGATTTTACTCAGCATAATTTCTTCCATAGCCATCCATTTACCTTCAAAGGCTGCAATATCATTGTTTCTAATTGCTGTGTAGAATTCCATGGTATAAATGTACCACAGTTTTTGGATCCATTCATCTAGTGAGGGACATCTGGGTTGTTTCCATAATCTAGCAATAGTAAATTGAGCTGCTATGAACATAGATATTGCTGTATCACTATAATGAGCTGATTCTAAATCCCTGGGAAAAATACCCAGGAGTGGAATAGCAGGATCGTATGGTGGGCTCATCCCTAGTTTTTTGAGGATTCTCCACACTGCTTTCCAGAGGGACTGTACCAGTCTGCAGCTCCACCAACAGTGTGTTAGCGTAAGGCTATGTCTCTTAAGAAGCCTAATATATATGTATTATACATATATATATATATAATATATATATATATATATATATATATATATATATATTCCACATGGGCATGGAATCTATATTTATATCCAAAATAGACATGATAATCTCTACATCTCTAAAAAAGAAAAGGTTGAGTGGGGCAGGGATCTCATGAAAAT
>PVKS010002856.1:0-60098 GCA_004027875.1 Aplodontia rufa | reverse complement strand
TATTGACCGAAGTATATCGTTATATCCTGTGCATGTACAAATACGAACCAACAAATACATCATTATGTACAGCTATAATGCACCAATTTAAAAAATGTGGAAAAAGGAGAGAAAAGAAGCCAAGCTTCCATTCACAGATTACTCCCATTGTCACAATGGAGTCATTCTGGAGAAAACATACTTGGAAATGTCTTAATATTCTATTTTCTTAGTTGAATCCATAAAAACTCAAAGGCTTAAGTGAGCCAAATTGAGAAAATAAACATGAAGATGGAGAACATTTTCTTTACTACCTGGTAATAAAGTTAGAACATTTAAGATAAAATTATCTACCAGCTCTATTCTTCCACCTTTTCATGCTGGTTAAGGTTGATGGTTTCCTGCATCCGAGTCATCGCATTGCCAAAAATTTGACTTCCCCTCGAGCCTATCCTGCTGATCACAACCACAAAAGTTCTTTTTGCTTCCCTTATGAAACCCCCTCTGGACCTGTGTGTATCTAAAGAAACATTCTTCTGCTCTAAAGATCAAAGCAGAAGCCACTTCTATTTTCAGTTGCACGTTATTAGATACTAAGCAGGATGTTATTTAGTCCCCTGGTGTGGAATGGGCAAAGTGTCCTATTTTGGACAATGTACGGTACCCATTGCTATCAGAGAATAAAACCTGGCCAGGTGCAGCCAACTGTGTTTAATGTTTCCAATGACAATAAATCAGACAATCATTTCATACAAGTCTTCACATCATTATTCAAAGCTACTTCAAGACACGAGTTGAGTTGAACTCAAGCCTTGAAATTATTTCCTCATAGAAAAATCAGCCATCTTCTTCCTTAAATAATCTCCCCTTCAATCTTAGTGAACATTTTACTTGCCTCTTTGTGGCAGTAGGGTCACCGTACTACAGGTGTCCCCAAGAGAACCTGGAAACTCTGAAAAGCAAGCCAATCTAAAACTGGCCGAGTTCTCATGGGTTGGCTTTGCACATCAGAGATGCAATAAAGTCCAGGCCCTGGCCAAGCTGGAATCTAATAGGAGACCCTCATCTCTAGCTTCACAGGTAAGCAAGAAAATTGGTTACACACAGAAGGAGACCAAAACCAAAACAAAACACAAAGTACTAGCTCATCTCGCAGCTGAGACTGGGTGAATGGAAAAAAAATCTCTGGCCCTTATATGAATTTTCAATCCAAATTTACATTATCTTACCTGAATCATTCACCAGAGAATTGGATTAAATAATCTCAACTTTGCTGCAAACAGAAGCAAGATTGTGTTCTTTCTGTCTCAAGGTCAAAACAAACCTCAAACAATTCCCACTAATGAAGTTGCAAGGAAAGCAGGCAACTCTCATCTAAATTCAGGAAACAGACAATGAACAAGCAAGTTGATAAAAAGTTATAAAAAATAACACACAGCTCAAAGAGACATACAAAATTTGAGATACTGGCATTACTAGAAAATATTGAGAATAACTATTTTTAATAGTTTTTGAAATAATTTAAAAAATTAAACGTTAGAATATGAGCAGGAAAATGGTAAACTTAAATATAAATCAGAACTCCTCAAGGTGAAAATTCTAATATTTATAATGAAAACAATAAACATGAATATTTTGTAATATTCAGAAATTGTTAATAGTAGAATAATCAAAAACAAGAATATATTTAAAGCAATGCCTGCTTAAGTATTTATGAAGCTATAAGTTATTTTTAAAGGACTCAAAGAAATAAAGAGAAATGAGAGGATGGATGGTTTGATGAAGGAATGGGATGGATGAAGAGATGGAGAGATAGACGGACAGATGGACAAGGGACAGATGGAACCACAAAAAAGTGGATACAGTAGACACTCAAGAATATTAACAATTTATTGCATCCAGCTGGATGAACTTAGAAGTGTTCATTGAACCACTCTTTCCTTTGTTCTAGATCTTAGAAACATTTCACAGTAAAAGTATCAAGAAAAGGGTCATTTGCAGAAATAGGACAAAGACCTCCTTCCCAGGCCTGAAGTTCACACTTCCCTGTCTTCCCCCAACACTGCTTTCTCTCTCTGAGCAGCAAGGAAGTTGAATGCAGTTTCCAGCCTTCTCAGAGGGAACTTTCAAAGTACTGCTGTCCACGGAGAGAACTGGGTGTCTAAGAACTTTTACTAATAATCAACCATGGTTTTTATTGTGATGTAGACCTCTGTGCATTTGTTGCTAGTTGAAATTTTCATAATGCTCTTCCTTCTATGCTCTTTATTACTGAGTCTTGAAATCAAGCACATGGGCAGGTGCGCTCGCACACACACACACACACACACATATACACCCCCACCACCATCACCATCACCACTACGTTAGGTCCAAGTCTAGCCGACCCTATTTGGTCACTGATAGTGACCTTTGTCACCATTAATAAAGTGACAAAGCAAACCACATAAACACTCCAAGACTGAGTGCTTGGAAGGAATTCAGAACTCAATGACATCTCCTCAGGGAAAAGCAAGGAAAAATTGTGTCATTGTCAGCCACTCACTTAATTAAATGAATGTGAAATTAAAGCCAAAATGAAATATTCCTCTTTGTGATAAAAGCAGTTCGCTTTAGTTGTCCGCGTATAATTAGCTGCCTCTGCAGCACATTATTAAGTGATTTAAAAGATCAATTTTACACAGATCGTTGTGTCAGTGGCTATCATACCAGTATTAGGCAAATACCATGCTGCCTCAGAAAGAAGCTGAAGGTTGCAGGGCAGAGGAAAAAAGAATCATTGTGAGTGGCCCAGCAACACAATCGGGTTCCCATTCCTGGCTGGTTATGCAGTGTGCGTGGGTCTGTAACTCACCCAGTTCAGGAGAGGACCTTTTTCAGGAAGTGAGAACCCGAACTTGACAGACACACAGTCTCATCTAGAATGATGACTGCCAAGTTTCCAGACCGCAAATATTCATCTCAACAATTAGCAAACATGTACCCTGTGCTTGCCAAAGCATTCTAGACAGAACTAACTGTGGCATGCCTGCCTTCTGCCCCCCAGCCTTTTCCTCTGAAAACAAATCCATAATCAAATGCTAAGAAAATACATGCCATAAACCTTGAAACCAAAAAATGTGGATGCAAACTACCCGGGAGTCACGTTCTCTCTGGGCAGATACGTGTCAATCCAGTTTGCATAGTGCTTCTGTGCCCGGCACTAGGATAAAGCAAAGGTTAATGACCTCCTTGACCCTGAGTTCCCCTGTAGTTAGGGGCTGTTGATGCTACTGCATGACACAGCTGGCTGGCCCCAGATAGGACTGGTGTAGAGATGGAGGAGGAAAATAAAGGAACAAGGGTATACAACCAGGGTTGGCACACTCTTTCTTTTAAGGAACAGAGAGTAAGCATGACTATGTTAAAGGCTTCAGGCTGTGGCTCCCGTGACTTCTGTTGCAACTGCCCTACTCCACTCTGGTACAGGGAAATCTGCCGTAGACCACAGATGATCTGTAAATGAATGGACCTGGCTGTTTTCCAATGCAGTTGTTATTTATGGACACATACTGAAACGTAAATTTTAGATAATATTCACATCTCACAAAATAGTATTCACCTTTTTCCAGCCATTAATAGTTTTAAAAATTTCTTTGCTCATCAACTACACAATATCAGACAAGGAACCAGACTTTGGCCATGATTTGGAGCATTGACTCTCAGAGTCTCAGGTGCATGGGTCACCTGGAGGGTGAATTGAAGCACGGATCCCTGGGCCCCACCCCAGAGTGTCTGATCTTGCAGCTGTAGAGTGAGCCTGACCACACACATCTCTTACAAGGTCTTGGAGGCACTCCTGCACCAGAGGCCACAAATGCAGAAGCATGGTTTAAAGCAACAAAAAGGAGAAGGGGGAAAAGTGCCCTGTGAGCCAGGACAGGTCAGTCATAATCACTTGATGTCATTCAGGTACAAATTTTGTACAAAAATTAAGCAGCAAGAAATGATGCCCATAATAGAGTTTCAATAACTAACAAACATTATCCTTGATTCTGCCTGGAAAGTTCTATCCTAATATACACCTCTGGACTTAGGAATCTCCCTCACTCCTTCATATCATTGCTCCAATGATGCCTCCTCTGTAAGACCTATTGCCCCAAACACCTATTCACACTGTGTTGTGCCCACTTCCCAACCTGCCCCCAGCCTTCTCCTGTATCTCAGCAATTATCTCCCCTAACATTGCAATAAACTAGTTGGTTATTATGTTTATTATAAATTTTCTATACCACCAGTCTCCCACATTCTTAGGATATAAGCTCCATTAGAACAAGGAACACTGGGACTGGAGTGGTGATTCAGCAGTTACAGTGCTTGCCTGGCATGCACAAGTACATGAGTTCAAATACCCACCACGTACACAACGACGTGTCTGAGGAATGAAAGTCACATGAAAAACTAAATAAAAATTTCTTCTCTCTTTCTCTGTCTCTCACTGTCCCCTCTCCCTCTTTCTTAAAAAAAAAAAAAAAAAGAACAAGGAACACTGATGAATGTGTCTGTGTCCACACCTGGCATCTTTACCAGCACTTAAATATTCCTTAAATATTCTTGAGTGGATCGATGTATAAATGATACCAATCTATTTGGCTTAAAGCCAAATGATTGGAAAGTTACAAAGACAGTCTAACACTTCCAAGAAATTTAACATGACGTTTTCCTTGCTCATATGCATCTCAGAAACCACAAAAATAAATCAAAAATGCAATCTTTTGTGAACTTACAATCTGAGCTGCAGGTTTAGTCTTGAGTATCCTGATTCAGCATTAAAAAGAGCCTGGGTAATCCTCTCATCCTGTACTCCCTATTGTAGAAGTTGATTGTCTTTAACTCCAATTCATCCCAAAATCCTAATTTCCTGATCACCACTGTCCTAGTTAGCTAGGGATGCTGCAACAAAATACCATAGAGAGGATTGTTTCAATAACAGAAGTTTATCCCCCAAAGTTCTGGAAGCTGCAGGTCTGAGATCAGGATGCCAGCATGGTTAGATCCTGGGGAGGGCCCATTTCTTCTCCCTCTGATGGCTGCTTTCTCGCTGGCTGCCCATATGGCCTTTCCAATGGGTTGTGAGGGAGAAAGTTCTCTGATACCTCTTGTCATGACCACTCTAATCCTAATAGGAGGCCTCTGCCCTCAGACCCTCACCCCATCCTGCCTGCCTCCCACAGGCCCCATTTCCAAATTGGTGGTTTGAATTTTCACATACAACTTTGGGAGGATGCATTCAGTCCATAATAACTACCTTTCGTCTTTCTACCCTACTTCTCCCTGTAGTATTTAGTTAACACCAGCACACCTCACTGGTCCCAACACTTTTCAATGGACTTCTCCTTCCTGGAGTCCTCATTTCTCTACCTGTATAATAGCTTAAATTCTGAAGCATTCATTTGAAGTATCCTTTACATACATCCTCAACCATCGGAACCCCTCTCCACCGTCCTGTGAGGTACAGGTTAACATCACCCCCATTTCAATGGTAAGAAAAGTAAGGCCCAAGGCTCCAACCAAGATTCAACTCAGACTTCAGAGGTACCACTGCTTGTTTAATAAAAGCAAGGCTTAGGGAAAAGACATTGGAACGGTTATTGCATAATTATTTGTAATGCAAAAGACTTTCAATATCTAAATATCTTTCCCAGTGTTTTTTGCCCTTTTTGCCCAGCTGATCTATTACCATGATTGGTTACTAATTATCACATGGCAGAGGTGTCTAACCAGGGCTGTTCTGAGTGTGGCCCACAGATGGGTGCCTACAGTGGACTTTGGACAATCCATGACAAGGTAGGTTTGGAAACAAGAGCAACATTCAGAAACTTAACTTGGTAGAGTCATTTTTTGTCTGTTGACTACAGTACTAAAAACTGGTGTTTGCATTATAAACATCTTTCTTTCCTCGCTTTTCCAGTAATTCAATTGCATGTTATAGAGCTAACAGTCCAGGATGGATTGGGACACTAGAAAAAAATCCATTGGTTTCACAGATAATTTGTGAAATGCTAGCTTAAAAAATCAAAAGAGCCTGTTTGTTTATTCCAATATGTTCTGGATTCCAATTATATTAAAAGAAACAGTCTCTTCTATGTCTTTTGTAACTTTTGTATCTCTAAAGCAACTGATTCAAGTTAAATGACAGAAATTTCTAACTAACAAGGAAACTCAATTTAAAGTCTTTTGAAATACAAAGAATTATTGAATATCTTTCCCAATGCCTTTTTCCAAATTCTTCTAGGAAGTTTTTTCATTTGATTCTGTGAATGATTATCGTTAAGGCAATACTTTCAATTTCATGAGAAATAACATACTGACTTTTTTGGAAAAATAGTACTATACACTGTAATTTTTGCTCATCAAAATTTAAAATTACCAATCAGAATAAATGAAAAGTGCATGGTGTCTCATATCAGTTTCACTTCAATTGGCACTTCTCAAACTTGTGTGTCAGATCACCTGGAGGGCTAGTGAAGTTCTACTGGCAATCAGAGAAATGCAAATCAGAACTTTACTAAGATTCCACCTCACTCCACTCAGAGTGCAAAAATGAAGAATGTGAACAATAACATGCTGGAGGGATTGTGGGGAGAAAGGAACACTGTCACATGCTGGTGGGACTGCAAACTTGTACAGCCACCCTGGAAAGCAGCATAGAGATCCTCAAGAAACAAAGGATGGAACTACCTTGCAACTCAGCTATCCCACTCCTGGGTATTTTCCCAAAAGAGCTAGAATCCACATACTGCAGAGACACAGCAGCTCAATTTAAAATAGCTCAAGTAAAATGGCTCAATTTAGGGGCTGGAGCAGTGGCTTGGCAGTTATGGCACTTGCCTGGCATGCGCAAGTATCCAAGTTCAAACCCTAGCACCGCATACCCAACAAGTGTCAGAGGAATAAAAGTCACATGAAAAACTAAATTAAAAAATTCCTTCTCTCTTTCTCTCTCTCTCCACTGCCCCTCTTTCTTATAAAACAATTGTTCTAAATACCTCAATTTAAAATAGCTAAATTATGGAACAACCCAGACGCCCCTCACCGGATGAATGGATTCAAAAATTGTGGTATATATATACAATGGAGTTCTACTCCACTATTAGAGAGAACAATATCATGCCCTTTGCAGCCAAATGGATGGAGATGGAAAAAATTATACTGAGTGAAATATCCTAAACTCAGAGACTTAAGGTCCAAATGTTTTCTCTCATATGTAAAAGCTAGTGTAAAACCTAAGACAGGATGATAGTCAGCTAAGTTTAAGTAATAAACTCACCATACTTGAAATTCCCCACAAGCTGGGGGAGCCATATCTATGAAGGTGGAGGAAGAAGGGAGGGAGACAGAGAGGGAAGGGAGGGACACAGGGGTTATCAATATAACAGAGAATACACAACTCCCATTAGAAGCCTAGCTCTACATAGGCAGGCAGAGAAACTCAGAAATGTCAACAATTGTTATACCTGCATATGTTCATTTCAAACTATAGTGTGGTGGGATTACAGAGGAGACATGAGTTCAGGGAACAGATGAAAGGGAGTAGATTCTGGTCTAGGATCTCATTATGTCAACGTTCAGGAATGCATGATTATGCAACAGCAATTCCCTCCAAAATGTACGCCTAGGTTGAACTAATAAAAAAATATTATTTAAAAAATGAAAGAAAGAAAAACACAGTCTGCTGGGCCAGCTCTAGAGATTCTGATTCTTTAGTTCTGGGGCAAGGCCCAAGAATCTACATTTCTTTTTTTTTTTTTTTTTTTTTTTTTTAAAGAAAGAAGGACAGTGAGATCTCTCTCTGTCTCAGAGAAAGAGAGAAACAAGTTTATTTAGTTTTTCACATGGCCTTAGTTGCTCCAACACTTAGTTGTGTACGTGGTGCGGGGTTTGAACCCAGGTCCTCGTGCTTGCCAGGCAAGTGTCGAAACTGCTGAGCCACCGCTCCAGCCCCAGTGAATCTGCATTTCTAACAAGCCCCCAGGTAGTGCTGATGCTGTGGTTACACTGACCATATTTTGGGAAGCACTGATATCATTAAACTCCAGAGACAGCAGATGATTTTGTGAATTAAGTCAAAATATTAATTCCTTTCATTATTTTTGTATGGTAAATATCTTTAAGTATTACTTAATAATTTTTAATATTTTAAAACAAACTTTTATTAATGCCCAAGGAATTTGAGAAGAACTAGCTCTTGGATATGCCTTACAACAATGACAAATTTCATCGACTTTCCAGCACTAAGCATTTTATACAAAGCAGATGTTTCCCCAGATGCTTGCAGAATGGGAGGGAAGTAGCAATGATCCGGAGGGCTGGGACCTTGCCACTTCAAGGAAGCAAAGAGGACAGAGCAACGGCTGTTGGAACTATGTGCATTTCAACAGTTTAACCATGTAAATAAAACTAAATCATACTTTGCCAAATATTGTTTTGCTTTAATTTGACCCTTCCTTCAGTTAAAAAATATTACCAAGGAATCTCTTCTCATTGTTAGAAAATTCCCAAATTCTCAGATCACAACTGCACTTCTGAGATTTCTCATTCTCTACCTGCCCCTTTCCCTTGGATCTTCACAAGGAACACACCCACTTACAGCCACCTTCCTCCACTTCATCCAGGCTCACAGTCACAGGAAGTTGCTTTTACACCGCAGCGCTGCATTTAAAACCAAACCAAACTGCTACAAGGAGGATTAACTTCTGAAAAGACACACCTTAATCTCTGACCCATGTATAGACAAATGCATTTAATTTTCTAAAAACTGTTCTCACCTCTGGTGATAATGAAATTATAAATTACCTGCAAGAGACAAATTGACTAAAAAATGTAATAACAAATGCTACCAATTTTTGGTCTTTTCCCTTGCTTGATTTCCTGTTCTTTGATTAGTAATGGATGTGATCTATAAACTGATAAGGGAGTTTCATTTATGTGGGTATTAACTATCAGCTTCCGCAGAAATTGATGGGAATTCTTGGGGGAAAAAAAAAACTCAACATTTTAGCATACCCTTAAACCCAAAATGCCAACTTATCTTCAAAGAGACTTCTGACTGCTCTGCTTTCTATAAGGCAGTGGTCCTGTATTGGAATGCTTGGCTACTGGGGGAAAGTCACTGGAACTTCCACCTTTCGCATGATTTGGGCCAGGTAAGAACCCAGGAGAGACTCATTAAAAACAGCTTGCATTGTATAGACATAAATAAATGGCTCTTCCTTCAGAGTTAATTCACTTTGACACACAAGCATGTTAAAAGCTATTCATGGCACATTTTGAAACCTAATCATTTAGCCAAATATATCATCGGATGAGGTGCCCAGAATTAATCTCAGAGAAAATTCCAGATCAAGTGAATTAACTCTTCCTCCATCTGGGTAACACTTACTCAGGGAAATAATTAGTAACTTGAAAGTGTTCATTTCCCTCCACGTCCTGTCAGTTAGTCCAAGGAACTACAGAATTCTTTTCATTTTTAAAATTTAATTTGTTTTATTTTTTTTTTTACTTTCTTTAGTCATACATGACAATAGACTTTATTTTGCCGTGACTGTGAAAGCATACAATATAATACTTAATCAGAAAAGCCAGCAGAAACATTGTAGGTATAGGCCCTAAAAGAGACCAGGTTTTCCACATAAATGGATTTAAAGTTCTCCTGGAGACTGATTTCACCTGGAGTGAATCAGACATCCTTCCTAAGGAACACACCAATCTGAGTTGCCGTCGTGCGGCTGTGTCAACCCCTAGCGCTGTCCATTACCTCTGGGCTCCCCAGCCTTCACCTCAGCTCATTCGTGACAGATGTTGAGCAGGAAGGCTCTTGTCTCTCCACCGTAAGCTTCCCAGAAAAACATGCTTAGAACAAGCATGGCTTTCAGTGAAGGTTCTATGTTTGTGGATATCTTGCTTCAGGATTTTTTTTTCCTAGTGCCCTTATTTTCTGAAACTGCTCTGACTGGTGTCATGCAGGTGATGCCGTAGACTACTTTAGGATCCTTGAAATATTTATGGGCTCCTTACAATGAAACACTGGATACCAAGACCATCCTTACAAGGTTAAACTGGTCTCTGATTCAATCTCTAGTAGCAGACTTCCTCTGAGCTCTCCCGGGAGATAATGTTGAAGTTTTCCAGATTAATCTAATTCATCAGTTTATTGCTAGGAGATAGTCAACATAGAAAGCAGACATCCCTAAAAACTTTATTACTTGATAATATGCAAAATACTTCCAGTTAAATATTTTACCTTAGACTATCTCAGACTTATCATTAATCCAAGACGACTTTTATAATCTCTTAGCTATATATCTTGCATGTCCAAGCAACTAAATATTCGGTTAATTTGATTTAGGGTCAACTTAATAGACTGCCACCTACCATCCATCTGGGCCACAAGGCTATCATTCTTCTCATGAAACATAATGCAATCAAGGGCTCTGGTCAGGAATCCAAGAGTTACTTTTTCTTGTTTTACTGCCTGTAAATTTTATGTAAAAGGAAATTGAAGCCTAGGGAATTTAATCCATTTGCACAATGGAGTAATAGGCACAAGAATTGTAACCCAGTTATGTCTTTCATTCTGCTTATTTTATGAAAACAAAGAACCTTATCAACTATTCAGCCAACGAGTCCATACAGACAGGTGATGGAGGAGAGTATGCAATAAATTCCAGTTTTGGGGAGAGAGGGAGAAAAAAAGTAAAAATATAAGTGTAAACACACACACATATGCATGTGATACTGTTATATATAACTATAGATAATATTACATGCATATAAAGAATATGTAATTATAAATAGCATAAAATGTTTAAGAGAAAGTTAAAATATAGTGAAAAATAATCATGCATTTCAAAACATGCAGAAAGAGTAAAGGAAATCACATGCTATCTGAGAATGAGACAAAAAGATTCCCAGAAGGGAGAAAGAAATAAGAGGGAGAAATTGTCCATATACTGGTCACATTTATAAAATGACCTTTTAGACATCTTGAAATTCAATCCAATTTTTGCTTTCATTGCAAAATACTGTGTCCCAGAGTATGTACTCAATAAATTCTTGTTGAATCAAATTGAAACTACTTTAGTTTGGGAAGATTATTTTTATCATGTTCCGAAGAAAAAGTCATTAAATGGATTTTTATCATGCTTTTCACAAATGTCTTCCTAGAGTTGCCACAGTTGAGTTTTCCTTGCAGGACTGTTGGGTTTGCTGTCTCCTGGAGCTCCCTTCTCTGCTCCTGGATTAACACAGCCAGCGAGAGACCTGCCAAGTCCTTACAGTCAGATTTCAAAGACTTCTGCAAAAGTGTCAAATGTCTTGAAACCAACCAACTTCTCCACACAACCAGTGGAAATTCGGCCTTTTTTGGTTTTGATACTGCCGCTGCTATTCCATTTCCACCACCCAAGGCAGAAAAGAACAGAACTCTTGGTTGGACTACAATTCTGTGTTTGTACTTATTTATAGTCTGCAAACACCTTACACGTCTTAGAAATAAGAGGAATCTTTTGGAATCTCTGGAACTGAAGTTTGAAAATCACTGCATTCGGACCTTTCACCAATGGGTAGGATTTATGAACCCCTTAGGATCCTATCAGCCTTTAGAAACTTTTCAATACAGTGTTGAGCTTCTTGAAAAGTTTACTTCAATAAGCTGAATTTCATGAACTCACAAGTTCTTGAAATAAGGATTGTCATCTCTAAAGGATTAGAATCTATCTTGGAACTCCTTCTCATCCACAATTTACAAAATTGCACTAAGCAGCAAAATTCCACATTTGGAAGAGATTTTCTTCAACTTTCTTCTTCTTCTGACCTGTTACATGGTCAGGGTTGGAGTAAGTGGCCTGACACAGGGGAAATTTCTGTTTATTTGCGTGCACGTGTTAGTCCTTTGTCACATATATGCATAATGAGTTTGGAATGGGTCAGAGATACCATCTGGTCTCACCTTCTAAATTTCCTGATGAAACTCCCTGGAGAGCCCAGCTCTTCATAGGTTTTCCCATGCAACTGCTCACCTACTTCACACCAGGGACCACACTGGCTGGAAGCTTTTGTCAGCATGTCATTTAGCTTGCCATACTAGAAAGTAATGTCCAGCTCTCAGATTTACCAGTACACTTGCTCTGGTTCATGCCCTGAAGTTACTCAAAGCTTCTTGTGAAGAGCAAATGGAAAGAGATTGCTGTGCTTCTGAAAGTGTAACTTGGCATTAAAGGAATCTTTAATTTATTTATTTAACACGCAACTGCTGACATCATTGCCTGAGGCAGTATCAGCCAGGTCTGATCCCAGCTTGTTTGCTATCCAAAGTCAACACCATTTAAAAGAATTGTGACAATAAAAATTCCATTTTTATCTACAGCCACATATCTGCTCAAATAATCGCTTGGTGATCTTTGGGAGGGTTCCGATATGGAGGATGCCAGGGATCTCCAGTTTAGGAAATTTTGAGATACTCAGTCTTACAGCCACTTTTTCTGTATCCTCCAAGAACATACTACTGACATCATCATGCTTCCCCAATATGTGGAGGGGCTTTTTCCTTGGTCCTATGTACCTCACCAAAGGCTGCAGGCCTTACCCTATAATTACATTTAACCTAGCCAATTCAGTTAAAATGATTATTAGTTATACACATTGCTGCTTCCTTTTGTTTAAAGAGAAAGGGACAGTGAGAATCAGAGAGAGAGAGAGAATCAATTTTATTTAGTTTTTTCATGTGGCTTTCGTTGCTCCAAGACTTTGTTATGTATGTTGTGCTGGGGTTCGAACTCGCATATTCACGAATACCAGGCAAGTACTGAGCCACCACTCCAGCTCCACACATCGCTATTTAATTAAGACCATATTAGATTTTTTATTGATTCTTATTGGTTATACATAACATTAGGATTCATTTTGACATAGTTTTTTTAAAAAAAAAAGCATGGAATATAATTTACTCTAATTCAGTCCCTTGTATTTTGCCTTTCCATTCTCTCCTCTTTCCCTTATTCTCTCCCCTCTGCTCTATTGATCTTTCTGTTATTACTTTCAGTTATTTTGCTTTCTTTAGTGTCTTGTGGATGTATACATGATGCCTTTTAAAACTTTTGCACTACGTGTTGCTTCATTTATTACTTCATTTATTATTGTTGATTAGGTGATATTAATCATATTGATGAGAGAGAACATTGATAATGGGTAACCACAATTTGTTGGTCCTGCTTATTGTTTATTTAACTTCCTCACAGAAGTGACAGTTTTTAAAGACACACTCTCTTCCATAAATAAGCAAAACATTTTTCTCTATGGTAAGCAAGATCCTTGCTGATGTATTTGCTATTGGGGCTCCTCCGCTCGCCAAAACTAATTCAAGCTCTACTTTTAGTCCACTGTATAGTTTTACCTTTAGGATAAATCGATTCACAAGACAGATGGAATCTTCCAGAAAATTCTCTCCAAGTGTTAAAAAAGAAACAAAGCAACAAGGATTTTTTGCTATCTCAGAGTCCAATGACTCAACTGAGTACTCATCACAGCTTAGGTCAAACTCCAAATAAAACAAATACTATATATGCAACATTTCTCCGTGAGAAGAATATTTCCTGACCTTGAGGCCTTATTGACCTTTACTCAGTAAACTACACCATGCAAATACAGGGTCTTTGACACATCAAGTATGTGATCATAATTCCAACCTCCACCCTTTAAGGGCAAGGATTTGCACAGTGGGGTCCTGCCCATGCATGCTATGACGCCAAGCAAACACGGAAGGAATAGGTGCCCAATGCATGTGAGTCGCTGAGCCAAGAGGTTCGATAAATTCTCTTTCCTAGAATCTGAAGAGTCAAGGAACAAGTAGCTTCCTGTGTTGCCAAAACAATGGAAGCATTTTATTTGCAAGAATTGAATAGATTGTTCTAGAAAAAAATAATCATTTTGTAAGAAGTTATTTTCCTTTATATCAAACCTGCTCCACTGTTTCTCCTCCACAGAGATAAATTGCTTCAAAGAAGAAACAATTCTTGCTCATTATCGTTCATAAACTGTACCAGCTAGCACAGTGCCTAATCTATATAAGAATTTCGAAAACTGTTCGGTTGTCAAGTTGAACAAGAGATGAATCATGAAATAAAGGAATGAGATGGATGGGGGATGGGGACTCCTCTACAACAAGTAATTGCCTCTAGATTGAGATTATTTTGCAGAGGGAAATGCAGTCCTTTCCAATGTTTTCTAGAAGGTGCGCTCAGTATAAGTGAAGTGGGGAAAGCCAAGCTGATTTTGACCACTTTGATTTAGAAATTCCAAAAGTCTTTCCCAAGGTCTGTCTCCATGATGTACAAATTTCAAAATCATTATGTCCTGTAGTGATTTTCCAATGGAATTAAGTTTCCTAGTGGAATCCCAGCCCTTTCCCTTGAAATAAAAACAATCACATTTCCTTAAACCCAACAGGACCCCATAGCAATTTTTCACTCTAAGTTTAAAGTTTCTCAGACAAAGTATGCTGCCTACTGAAGTGCTTTCAGATACCAATCCACCTACCACCATTCTTGGGTTAGTGTATTAGACATTCCCAGCAGAATGCAGAAGCGCTCTGTCTAGAACCAGGGACCCCAAGAAGAGAAAGGGAGGTTACAGAGCCCCTCAGGAAGTGTGTTTCTAGAATATAAATGATGGAATGTTTCAAAAGGCATGGTACAGTAAGGAAAACATTGGGAGGAAAAAAGGTAGGAAGGATAAGGGGAGCGTGCTCCAGGTAGGTCTGTAATATCAAGGAAAGGTTCTCTTCAGCAAGAAGACCATGCTTCAAGCCATTCCAGGTTGTGAGACTGAGCAGAGGAAAATTAAGTGTACAACTGTTTTCAGCAGAAATCATGGGACAAAAGCTGAAGTTTGGGTCTCAGTATTAAAGAAGTGGCTATGTCAATGGCAGCCTCAAGACAGGGACTCAGGCCACCAAATGCTGCCCAACTGAGAGCTTGGCAAATCTGCCTGTGAGCCATGGTGAACTCCTCCTACACCCAGAGTGTAAGATGGGAGAAGAAGGGAAAGTTGGAGGCTGTGGAGGGGCCAAGAAGCAGAGCTGAATGTAGGGTCCCTGGGGATGACACAGGCCTGGTGCCAGGCAGTGCAGCTCATAGCAGTGAGTCTTCCAGATGGCCGGGGGTGGGGTGGACAGCTAGGGATGAGGGCGTTGGGGTTCCTCCCTGCATTGGCATGAAGCTTATGCCACAAACCATCTAGAAACTGACAAGACATCCCACAATGTCATCAGTCAGAGAGTTTTACTACCCAAAGCTAAAGTGGGGACTCTTGAAGCATATATGTCATAGAAGGAAGTTATTAATAGCAGGGAGGAAGGTGTGGCTGTCGATGTGCTTTGAAGCCAAGAACTTTGCCAAGGAGCTCATATGAGCACAACCCCCATATTTACCAATAGGAACTGTTGCTGTACTGTGTTATGTTGCACGTGCTAATGTATGCAATTTTTCACAACTTTAAAAATATATATTTTGGGGCTGGAGCAGTGGCTCAGCAGTTTCAGCACTGGCCTGGCGAGCACGAGGACCTGGGTTTGAACCCCAGCACCATGTACACAATTGAGTGTTGGAGCAACTAAGGCCATGTGAAAAACTAAATAAAGTTGTTTCTCTCTTTCTCTGTCTCTCTCACTGTCCCTCTTTCTTTAAAAAAAAAATATTTTTTTAAAAAATAAGCTGTTGATAAAGCAAACAAAAAGATCAATAAAATGCTTCTCAAGATCTATAAACTCCATTCTAGTTTTCCTATTTCAATTATTTGATTAAAATGCATATTTGTTGTGCTGTAGACATGACCATAATTACATTTTACTTAATCAAAATTCATTCTTACCATCCCAAATTTGCCCCAGGCCAAATCTTAATAGCTTAGAAAGATTTGCAACCACTGAAAAATATTAACTAAAGCTTTATTTTGTTGTTATGAATTCAAGTTTTAAGAATAAATTATGCATAAACTTTCTTTCTCCTAATATACCATTTATAATTAGAGTATTTATAATCCTTTCGAGAAATACACTGCTTCCTAGGATTATCTCATTATAATATACCATTATCTATTACATTTTATATGTAATACTATTAGCCAAGATTACTATTGCAATCTATCTTGAAGTTGTGGCTTAATCTACATCTTTGACCTAATACATACTTGACTGGACAGAGGTCAGTGATGTGGGACACTAAGAAATGGGGTGAATTTTAGACAGTGCTGAGGTGGCAGACAGAAGTCTGGGGTCCAGATTTGTCCCACAACATGTCTGATTCCACATTTTTAAATATTACATTAACTGACAGATAAAAATACAAAATTACCCATAAGAATCCCAATCAAAGGCCTCCTTTGAGAAAAACATCAGGCAACTCCAGGCCTCCAGGATCTGAGAAGCAGATGGCCCAGCAGACTTTCCCACAATCCCCATGTTTCTCCAGTGGGCACCTGTGTAGAAGCCGCTGAGTTACAGGAGAAGCATCGCTAGGGATTGAGGAAGGGTGAGGCGTGGAGAAAGAGCTGGAGGTTGGAGGAGGGCGGGGATGAAGGCAAAGCCAAGGATTCGAGTTCTGCATCCGTACCCTTTGGGTAATGCACAATGACGTTCCAGTTCCCTGTGACACCATAATGTTCTGCTGAATGTCAAGGACTGCTTGGGGCTTTTCCCTGGCACCTGAAGATGTGAAGAAGATCAGAGGAAGAGGGGAGGGCCCTCCTCATAACTGCACAGCCACGGAGAACAAGATTGTCAGCTGGGTGAAATGAAAAGAACCTGACCCGTGAGTGACATGGAACATGATCTAAGCTCTTCCTTGTGATTCAGTCATCTTTGTGCACATCAGACATTTTACTATGCACTATGGGACAAGGATAATTTTAAGAGTTCCTGAGACATGAGTCCACTTGCTGCCTGTCTCCTCCCTCTGTAGACCATTACATAGTTCGTCTTTCTTATGGTTTTGCTTTCCATGGTTTAAATTACCTGAAGTCTAAAATTATTAAATGGAAAATTTCAGAAATAAACAATTCACTAGATTTGAATTTCATGTTGTTCTGATAAGTATGATAAAATCTCCTGACATTCTATCCCATCTTGTAGGGGAATCACCCCTTTATGCAGTGTATCCATGGTGTATACGTTACCAATCTGTTAGTCACTAGTAGGTGTCTTGGTAATTAGATCGACTGTTATGATATATCTCAGCGTCTGTATTCAGGTATTGTTCATTTTACTTAATAATGGCTCCAAACCATCAGAATAATGATGTTGGTCATTTTCTTACACTGTATTATTATAATTACCCTATTTTCCTATTAATTGTTATTATTAATCTTTTATTGTGACTAATTTATAAATTCAACATTAGCATTGGTGTGAATGTATAGAAAGATATTCTATATGTAGGCTTCAGAACAATCTGTGGTTTCAGGCACTAACAAACAGGGGGTCTAATGTGTCTCCATGGATGAGGGCAGAGTACTGTACCACATAATCTGATTGTCATTTTTCTCATTCATACACTTACCTAGGGACAATTGTCTAATCAAGGTACTGAGACTTTCTGGAGCACAGTGCCTAGGATCTGTGGTAAGAATTTTCTTAGATTTCTGCTCATAGTTTACTTTGGCTTAATTATGGGTCACATCATATGAGTTTTCATAGCCTGATACCCACCACCACCCCTGTCCTCAGTAAGAGGGATGTGAAAATACCAATGTGTCCATGAACAGTACTATTTGGTACTCACAAAATGCACTTACTATATTTTACTAGTGACAAAAAAATGTGTTTCTATAAAACAAAAAGCTAATTTTTACTGTTAGAAATAAGCATGGGTGTATCTACCAAAATGCTACAGTTCGTAACTGTTTATGATTTTAACTCCAAATAACTACTTGCGAAGGATGCTTCCCAATTTATGAGAGATCCAAGACAGCAAATGTAGTTTCCTTAATGACTAGACAAATTTGTAGTAAAAATGATTTTGGAAGCTCTAGTCCTATTCCCATTCTTAGTTCTAACCCGGTTTTAGGGGACAAATGAAAACTGCTTCTTCCATGAATTGCCATTAACAAAGTAGCAATACTTCTTATACTCCAGCTCAGAAGAGCGTGACAGCAGCAACCTCACTCTTCCCGTGTTGGGTGGTTGTCAATCAATGCTTGGATATCATGGCTAAGTTTCATGTTAATGGTCCATTCCTTTGGTGGGCTCATTTTTTCCCACGTACTTACCTGGGTATGCACATGTGCATATACAGCTATTCACTGACACTTGTTTGTCCACATACAAACCTGAAATGTGTTTCTGAATCTGCAATCTCTCAGTTCAATTTCTCCTCTCTGTTTCCATCTCAAAATATGGGCATTTTAACCACACCCTTATACAAACCTATTATCTATAAATAATAACCCCTCCCAAACCATATTAGTACTTCTCTAGGAATGTTGCCCTTTCAAAGGTCTGATTAACAGAACAAACAGAGCATGAAAATCTAGCTGTATTTGCAACATGAATAATAGCCTTTTGTTTTAAATTATGATTTTTGCCATTGGGAATGGTGAATATAATTTATGAAGAGCAAAAGTAAAATTCCCCAAAGCAGTAATTTGGTAGTTTCTTCATTATTTTTAAGTCAGACTTTTGAAACAGCTAGTGATTTTTAACACAAATATGCATGCAGAGATAAGTTAGGCATTGGTATGGGAAAATCCCGATTATTCAGGCAGAAAGCATGCCTACCGTTGTGTTCACTTAGCCAGCTGCCTGGGAAGCACACCAAGCGTGCTTTTGCCCAGCACTATGCTTTTCTTTCTGCAGCAATTCATACAAATAATGAAAGCGTTGGGCTCAGAATCTGGCCTTCCCCAAGAGCTGAGAAGCACTGGTACCATGACTCCTCCAAATTGGAAAAATAACAAAATTGGGCAGCAAAACTCAGGATTCAGAGAATCTGGTGAATTTTGACCAGCCTAGGCAAGTGGTCCCTGTATTAAGATATGTAAAATGCAGTAACAGTAACAGGATGGTCTGTACAGGTAAGGGGTGCAGGGGATCCAGGAACAGGTGAAATTCAGGAGTGCTGCAGATAGCCTCTGCAGAGAGTTTTGGAAAGCTGAGCTGGCTGTTGGCTGCCATCCTGCTGCTGCAATGGGCTCAGGACCAGGACTTCCAGACTACAAGAGGACTGACAAGATCTAGGTGACACCTCCATTATGCAGGAGCACAGTTTAGGGGGATATATATTGTGGGATATGTTTCTGATCCTCTTGTCCTAAGTGAAGTTGAAGGATAGGCTGTGTCTCAGGGCCAAAGCTTAGTGTCATTATTAACATCAGAACAGAGCTAAGGCTTCCTAAGTCCTCAAACTCTCTGAGAGCAGGATGAATCAACAGGGGAGAGCCAGACGGAGTTGGATTTGAAGGATCAGAACCTCGCAGGGTGTTCACACAAGGGATCGTGATAGTGTGGTCTTCCCATTGTTACACTGAACTATCCTGTGAGGTCCAGTGACACAGTCTTCTAAATCTTGAGGGACATGCTATGAACTGGAGCTGCCTCCGCAAAGGTCGGGTTTACATTAGAACCAATGTTCTTTGAGATCAATGAGGGATAAAGACCCATTCACACCCCAGCATTCCGTAAGTTCTCTCTTACCTGCAAGTCAGAGTGATGCAGTCTTAATTTAAATCTCTCTCTGTTTCAGTCTTATGTGATTATAGGGCAGGAGGGAGGTCAGCCATCCTTTGGGGGGAAAAAAAAACAATAATATGAAGACACAAAAGCTGTCACTTTGCTGTCTCTTTCTGAAAGCCAAGCAATATCCACTCAACATATCACCACTTAAGCTTTGTAGACATGCAAATATAGACAGAAAAATGCCAAGTCTAGGATTAATTTTAAGTACTATACTGAAATAAGTTAGCCACTTACCTATGACATACACTTTCAGAAATAGCATATGAACTGAATAGAACAGTATCAATTGCTGGAGGTCCCGTAAGATCTTACTACTCATGCATGGATCATGGACTAGCAACATGAACATCTCTTAGGAGGTTTTTAGAAATACACAATCTCCCAGCCTTGTCCAGACCTACTGAGTGAGCATCTGCAATTTAACAAGAGCTCCAGTTCATATATATGTGTTTTAAGTTGGAGAAATACTCTAAGCTATGTACTAGTGAATTTCTCTTTGAGGGTACTTGATAATGGTAAAGAACTTTGAGAAATTGTATTCATTTCTTATGTAGAAACTCTCCATCACAGTTACCATTGGTCATCTTTAACTATAGTGTGAATTGGTGAAGATACATACACTAAGTCTGATTCAAGAGCAATATTTTGTCCTCTTCTTACAATTGAGAGTATTTGAAGGTGGCTTGTAGCTGGTATGAAATCTCTCATAAATGTGAAATTGTGCCTGCTTCAGAGAATTGGAAGATAGATAGGAAAAATCTGCAGGAAGAATTCCTATTTGAATGTCAGAAAGACTGTGTGTGTAAGTGAATCCAAGACATGAAGGCTGAATGGGCATAAATATCCAGTTCAAAAAATGCTGGGCTTCCAAAGTGGCAATAAAGATTGACCATAGCCAGATCAGGGTTACAGATCATAGCTGAATCCAGATGTTTCCTCAGAAACAGAAATTGTAAGTATCCGTTGAGCTAGATATATATAGCACAACTAGCCAGCATTTCTCCCTGAAATTAAGCCCAGTTTAAATGAAGGCACTACCAACGTGAATGATTTAAAAACATAATCCTGTATATTCCTTACAACCTTTCAAAGATTGTTTTCTTTACTTTATAACTGAACATGCTTGTGGTTAATAACAGGATTCTTTCCTTTAAAAAATACCATCATATTTGCAGCATCTTTTATATATTTTGTACAAATGAAGAAGAATAAGTTTTTTAATTGCTAAAATACAATGAAGATACTGGATTAGCATGCTATAGTTGACAGAAATAATGAACTCATTATACTCATTTTTTTCTTTCAGGAAAGAGGAAATGCCATGGCTAATAAAAAGAAAATCTTCTAGAGAGTCACGTATGCTTCCACTTGAAGTTTGCCAAATGACCAGGCAATACATAGAGAAGATAACATTTATTTTACTTTATTATCAGGGCAGTTCCTGAATGAACTTACTCTCTAGCTATTAAAAACTTTGATGAAGTGACTGAGGTATGGGTGATGTGGGGGTGATTCTGGATTAGAATCAGGAGCAGATCGTATTGTTACTACATATGCATTTACGATTGTACAAACATGTAACTCCTCAATAAAATTTTAAAAAACTTACCAAAGCTAACTCAAGAATAAAAAAAGAAAAACCTAAACAAAAAAAACTTGGAAGAATTGATTATACACCTGATACATAAATCCTTTATTTTAAAAAGATGACACTATTTATTAACTATTAGTTATGCTTAGAGAGACTTAGAGAATCAGGTTGGGAAATGCTGCTTCTTGTATCAGTCTATAGCAGCTCCCTGAACCTCAGAAAAAGATTAGAAACCTTTTCCAAACCGATGTCAAATTTCCAGGAACTCACAAAGAATCCAATAGTAAAACTCCTTTATTTGAAAAAATATTTAGTAAGAGAATTTTCTGATTGTTTTTATTTTGTTTAAATTTAAGTTGACTACTGGAGTCTTTTTAGCCAGATCACTTTAAGTCTACCTACTCAATTTATGCCCAATCCTTTATGAAGATTATTGGGGATCCACTGGAATTTGTTCAGAGCGAAAAAGCATAAAGGAGAAATTCCAACCAATACCTGCAAAAAAAGAATAATGCTTGTCTTAAATCTGTTCAAAATGTATTTTTTTTCATTTTAACATAAAATCAGGAGAAGAATTTGCATCATTTTTTGCCAAAGGTAATAAAGCATTATATTTTAAAACACAGTAAAAAGATAAAAATTGCTTTGCTACCAAATTTTAAATTGGCCTTATTAGTTAAGGGAGTGAAGAGTGATTATAAACAATCATGCAATTTCAACGGTTCTAGGAGAACCCCCACCAGTGATCCTACCACCAATACTACAAGTAGCCATACTCTTCCCGAAATCAATCCCTTCTCCTCTGTCTGTCATGACCTGAAAAAGAAAGATGGAGCTTTTTCACTTCAATTTTTTCTCTCCTTTCAAAGAGCATATAGGTTTGGCATATAAAAAATGAGTCATGCTACATAAGACATTTACATCTTGATTTTTTTTTCATTTTTATTGGTTCTTTTTAGCTACACATGGTAATAGAATATACAGTTATATAATTATAAAAGCATGGAGTATAACTTGTTCTAATCCATTCCCCAGTAGTTCACCTTCCCCTTTCTTCCTCTTACCCCCTGTTCATTTCTCGCTCCTCTACTGATCATTCTGTTATTTACTAATAGTTTTTTTTAATTCATATCTTGTTGAGGTACATGTTGATGAGATTCACTATGTTCATATATGAACATAGGAAAGTTAAATCTGATTCATTCCATAAACTTTCTATTTCCTACTCCTTTGTCTATTCCTTTGATCTTTTCTTTATTTTGGGTTAGTTTTCGCATATCAGAGAGAACATTCAACCCTTGGCTTTTTGAAGCTGGCTTATTTCACTTATCATGATAGCCTCGAGTTCCATCCATTTGTGGACAAACAACATTAAGTCATTCTTCCTTGTGGCTGACTGATACTCCATTGTGTATATATACCACATTCTCTTTATCCATTCATATGTTGAAGAGCACTTAGATTGGTTCCATAGCTTGGCTATTTTGAATTGTGCTGCTATAAACACTGATGTGACTGCATCACTATAGCATGATGATTTTAGATCCTTTGGATATATATCAAGGAGTGGGATAGCTGGGTCAAATTGTGATTCCAAATTGTGGGGGTTTTTTTGAGGAATCTCTATACTGTTTTCCAGAGTGCTTATAGAATTTGCAGTCCCACGAACAACGTGTAAGTGTAATTTTTCCCCACATCCTTGCCAATATTTACTGTTGCTCATATTCTTGATAATTGGCTTTCTGACTGGAGTGAAATGAATCTCAGTGTAGTTTTAATTTGCATTTCTCTAATTGCAAGAGATGTTGAACATTTTTTCAAATATTTTCAACAAATATTTTTAAAACATGGAGTATGAAACAATGTTCCAGGTACTGGGCATAGAAAATTAGGGGCATCCCAGCACTCCAGCCACTCATGACCTAGTAAGGGAGATGTTGCCCCAGTAAGGGTTGATGTGGAGACACAGATAGCCACCATGAAGGAGCCAGGTCAGCAACATAGGACTGCTAGCCTCAGTCCTCCAGTCAGGAGTCTCTAGAATAGCTAAGGACAGTGGGAGAAGAAGTAGAGACTTACAGACACACACTGAGCAATAGAGTGGTGGTGGAAGCAGAGAACACTCAGAGGTGGGATCACAAAGGAAAAGAACTCAGACGTGTTCAGAGGCATTGTGGTGAGAACAGGGTAGATTTGAAGGTAATCAGGATGGCCAGAGTTTAAGGAAGGGATGAGAATCAGAGCTTGCACTTTCTTTAATCTCTCACTAGGTTTCCAGGTACTGTGCTTTAGATCATTTATGTCATTTGATCTGGTGACAACCCTGTAAGCTTAATTGTTGTTGTTGTTGTTGTTGTTGTTGTTGTTGTTATTTTACAGAGAAGGCAGATAAATTCTCAAGAAGTTAAGTGACTAGCCCAAGGCACTGAGCTTGTGAAACTTCAAAGCCAAGTTTCAAACCAGGGAATCTGCTAGCATCTTCTAAGCACAGGTCAGCGTGCTTAGAAGGAGCAGGGGCATAAAGTTCTGAGCAGTCTTTGAGAGATTTGAGGTATGCACTTAGCCCAGGTGTCCAGGAGGTTCATCCACTCCACTTGAACTTGATTTGAAGGCCAGCATCCTAAGTCTGTTGAGGCAAAGTAGAGAATATCTTAGGAAAAATGAAGGGCTTCTTTCTTCCTTAAGTCCCACATTTTCAATTTTAAGTAGGATGATGGGACATGATGGATTAAGATAGAACTGACCTCCAAGAAGTTTCCCTGAGAGCTCCAAAAAACAGATTTTAGCACCCTACTCAGAAGCTTGGAAGGACTTTACCACAAGTTTTATTCTTGCTTACAAATACTCTACCCAAGGTCTTGTGAATCTACATCTTTGGTCATTAAATCCTGGGCTCACTGTCCTCAGGATGCTGAAGCCTAACATCATCTCCAGTTGCCATCAATCAACACCCGAGTGACAGCTCCCACAGCCACCTTTAGCTGCAACACCACCAGCCACGTAATACTTGTATTTCCTTGCTCCATACTCAGGGAAGCTCTCCTCAGCTCCTGAACACTGCCATTGTGCCATCCAGACCCTCTGCCTCAGCACAAGAAAACTCCTCAACTTGACCTTGCTTTTGGAGCATCCTCTTCACTTCCTTTCCTGCACGCAAGCTCCCAAGGAAATCACTTCCCTAGCATCCCTCTTAAGTGAGGCTGGTCAACTCCTTGTTCCCTACTGTCACTTTCAAAAATATATCCTGCCTCTGTCTTGTTAAAAACAAACACGAATTGCCACTGAAGTACAAAGTCTACTTTGAGATTTCTGCCCTTTAGCCAGACCAATATCTTTTTACCATCATCACAGGCTCTTGATCATACCTTTTGGTCCCTAAGTTTAGGAAACTGGCCTCCTGGGTGGCAATTGCCTTCCACCTGGAAAATTTATCCCTTCAGCATTTTGTCTATCCTTCCTCACTGAATACCCCGCACACCACCTCATCTACCTCCTTCCGCAGTACCCAAGGAATTGTTACCAAGCACAACTTCCCTATCATGAAAATCTCCAGTTCCAGCACCCTATCTATTTCCTTAACATGCTTGCTTGCTCAGATGTCTCTGTCACCCAAAAGCTGCTCTGTTAAGGCAGGAATTTCAGAGACAAAATGATTAGATTATGAGCACTGTAACCCGATCGATTCATCCTCGTTTCAATGGGTGGTAACTGTAGGCAGGTTTAGGTGAGCCCTGGAAGGGTGTACCTTCCCTGTGGCCCCTTCTCGTCTCTCCCTCTGCTTTCTGGCTGCCATGAGTGAAGCAGTGCTCCTCCAGCCAATCCTTCCACCATGATGTGTTACCTTGATCCTGAGCAATGGAGTCCCTCAACCATGGATTGAACCTCTGAAACCATGAGCTCAAAATAAATGTTTCCTCCTTTAAGCTGTTCTTGTCAGGTATTTTGGTTACAGCAACGAAGAGCTGACTAACACCCTCCCAACTCTGTTCTTTTTATGTGTCTGCATCCAAATGACCACAGTCTGCTGGGGATGATCAAGCAGCACTTACCATTCATGACAGGCCATCTTGGAGGGGTCCTCTAGTATGCCTGCCACCCTACCGTTAGGGTGTTCAACATTCAGGTCTTTTTTTCTATCCTCAAATTTCTTACCAGCTACCTGATCAGGACCCCAGTTTTCCCCTCAGTGATGAACAAATGACCTTGCACAGAAAATGAAAGCCATCCATGTGATACTGCCTCAGTTTTCCCTCCAACACATAAAAGGTTGTGCACATTAGCACCACCCTGGCCTCCTCTCTTTTGTACTCAGTGGGAGAATCTTATCTCTTCTTCAGAGGCCATCCTTCTACCTGAGCTTTGAATCTACCTGCCTGTCAAAAATCTCAAATCGAATGCTTATGATTTTAGCACATGAATAGCAATTTCACTGATCTAGTTTACTCCATCTTGGCTGCCACCTCTGTCCTTAAGCAGCCCCTTCTTATCAGTCTGTCAACTGCGAAGAACTTTCTCATCAGTCTCCCTGAATCCACCCCACATCACCAAGCATCCTCCACACAGACCAGACATGATCTTTCCTTTGCTTTCCATTTGCTCCTCAGCTTCTAGCACTCTTGTAGTATCCAAACATCCTTGGACGAAGACCACAGTCTTCAGCACATTCTGCTGGGTCATCTCCAGCTACATATCCAGACTCATCGTTTCCCATTTTGCTTTTTCTCTGTGAGTTCCCCCTGCTGTGGACTCCTCCCAGCTCCTGGAGCCTTGCTGTCCCCTCAACAGGTAGGTACTTTTTCATACTGTTCCCTCTGCCTACAACATCTGTTGTTCTCCTCAACCTGTTCCTGGTCAGGGTCGCAGCCTTTCCTGGAACTGGATCACTTTCCTTGACAGTACATAACTCAGATTTTATTATATACATTACTGGATGATGGTTTAATTATTGCCTTTCTACCATCAACATTCGTTTCTTCACAATAAGATGTATTGACTGTCTACTCTAACCTAGGCAACAAGGTATAGCATTGAAGAAAGAAAGTGCTATCCTATACAGCTCACAGTCTTGTGGAAGGAGACATAGAACAAGCAACTTATCCCAGAAAAAGCAATCATGCTTTGGTGACCAGCACCAAGAAGGAAATGACCAGGGGATATGGAAGAGCCAAGACTAGATGAGACAGGGTCAGGTGGAGGTAGGCAATTTAAAATACGATGGTCAGCAATGATGACCTCATGTGAGTGTGACATTTGAGCAAAGTCATGGAGGAAGTGAGGGAGTTTGGAAGAGCTCCGAGCACAGGGACTAGCAATTGTAAAGGCCTGAAGGCAGGAGGCACCTGCAGAGCTCATATCAGAGGACCAGCAGGACAGCAAGGTGGCCAGAGTGAAGGGGAGAAGAGGACATCAGATAGTAGAGGAAGGTCTGGGAGGCATGCCCCATTGGGAACCTATGGCCAGGACCCGCTTCCTGGGCATGTGCCCTGGGCAGTTACACAGGACCACCACACTCCAAAGAGCCCCAGGTCTAACTTGGTGCTCTATTCTCACCATCTCAAAGTTTTTTTAAATAGGGCCCAGCAAATTTCATGGTCAATCCTTCCTGTAGGACTGGGAGACATGCTTCCTCCAGGACTGATCTGGTGCAGATGTTGGCTCTTCCTCTGGATGTTACAGAGAGCCAGAAGAAGGTTTTGAACTGAGGAGCAACATGACCACACTTAGATTTTAACAAGGACATTTTGGCTGCTCTGTGGAGAAAAGTATCAAAAGCAAGGGTGGGAACAGAAAAGCTGGTGAGAAGGTTCTTGCACTAATCAGAATGAGACTCATGGTGGTCATGACCAGGTGCAACAGGGCTTGAGTTCTGATCTTAGTGGACATGTAGAGGGAATAGGGTGTCCTGACATAGGGGCTGTTGTGTGTAAGTCAAGGATGGAATCAATGATTTTGTCTGAGAATCTGGAGGATGACGTTACCATAAAGCCACAGAGAAGAGAAGGAGAGGGTCTTCAGGGTGAAGAGCAATCAGAAGTTCCCTTGTGGATGTTACCTTGGAGATCATTGTATGTCACCCAAGAGGAGATGCTGAAAGGCAAATCACATTTTGGAGTTCAATTGAGAGTAGAGCTTTTGGTCCAGCCCACCATGCACACAGGACAGCCCCGAGGAGCCACCCCACCTGGAGCAGCCCCCATCCACCTGACATGCAGGCTCAGGCCTCTTCTGGTCCAGGCCCAGCAAGCACCCAGGACACCCTCAGGTAATCTCAATTCAGAGATCTAGAAGAAGCTTTTCCAAAATGAAGAATCAAACTAGAAAAGGTTGGCCTCAAACCCACAACTCCCCTAAAAAGAACCCCACAAAGAGGGAGTGGGATGAAAATGTAGAAAAATGATCAACAATCTGATTACTAAAGAGGAACCATGAACTAAAAGAAGATATAATGAAGGGATTAAGCAAGAAAACTCAAGAGATGAAAAACTCTTATCAAAGAAATAGAGATGCTCAAAAAGGAAATAACAGAACTGAAATATTCAGTTAATCAAAATAGAGGAACAAAGGAAGAATTTAATAATAGACTGACTTCTATGGAAAACAGAACCTCAGCTCTAGAGGAAAGAACAGCCAACAATGAGAATAGGCTGATAAGCTTGAGTGCACGGATGACAGAAAAGAAAAAAAAAACTCACACAGCATGAGCAGAATTTTCAAAATGTCTGGGATGAAATCAGAAGAAACAACTTAAGAGTAATTGGGATACAAGAAGAAATTGAAATGCCAAGAAACAACAAAAAGAAAATTCTCAATGAAATAGTTAAAGTAAAATTTCCCATATTAAAACAGAATCAGATATGCTCATCCACGAAGCGTATAGGATACCCAATAGGCCTCATCAAAGAGAAGGTCACCAAGATACATCATATTCAAAATGTACATCAGGGAAATCAAGGAAAGAATATTAAAAGCCGTAAGGGGGAAATGTCAAATCACATTCAGGGGCAAACCAATAAGGATCACCTCTGAGTTTTCATGGATGGAGCTGACTACAGCCTGCAACTGAGAGCACTATACCCAGCGGAGTAGAGTAACTGGGCTCTGGTTTTATGCTCATTATGTTCTTACCATTTGTGGTAATATAGTGATGGGCAGATGGTAGCCACTTAATAAATAATTTGGCAAATGAATGAGTGAATGAAGCAATGTAGAACACACCAGGAGAGTCAATGTATATAAAATGATACATGCAGATTGAACATGGACCGAATCAGAGTTGATGTGTGAAATAGAATTTTTCCTTTTCAGAGAAGCTTCTTTTAAAACACAGGTTGAAGGAAAAGATAAAATTACTGAAGCCTCAATTATTCACTTGTTCAGTAAGGAAATGCACATCACAGTAGAGAATCCACTGAACAAGTGCTTCTGTGCCACACCGTGGGATAAAAGCACCCTTCTATCCCCCCATCTGCCCCAAGACAGGTGTCCTCGCAGCTCTCAGATAAGCACATTGATGCTGATTGAAATATCTCAAACGCAGAGACTTAAGGGCCGAATGTTTTCTCTCATATGTGAAAGCTAGAGTAAAACCTAAGATAGGAAGAAAGTTAGCTAAGTTTAATTAATAAACCCACCAAAGTTGAAATTTCACATAAGCTGGGGGAACCATAACTGTGAAGTTGTGGGAAGAAGGGAGGAAATAGGAGGGTTATCAATATGGCTAGATACACTTGACTCCCATTAAAAGCCAAACTATACTCAGGCAGACATATAAACTCAGAAATTTCAGTAATTAATATACATGTATATGCTCATTTCTATCTATATCATGGAGGTTATTACAGAGGAGACATGAGATTGGGAATGGATGAATCAGTGGGAGGTCCTGGACTAGGATTGGGATTAATTTACTTTGTCAGTATCTATGTATGCCTGAATATATAACAATGATTCCCTCCAATATGTAAGACTATGTTGAACCAATAAAAAAATTCTCAACAACAACAACAAAAAATATAAGAACATTGAGCTCCAACAATTTAAATCTGTCCCAGGTCCCAGAGCTCACTAATTAATAGAGGTGGAGTTCAACTACTTCACTTCCCAAACACAAAAGCCATTTGTTACCTCTCCTTAGCTCACATCTTAATTATATCCATAATCTAATGAGAATATTCTCAAGAAAACCATCTTAAATTTTGACCCTCTGAAAAAAAGTAGATTCCCTACATGGTATTTATTTTTTTATTGCAGTCTAAGCTGTCCCCTAATATAATTTGGGTCTCAATTCCATGGTCATTATCACTATGTTTTCAAGGAAACATTAAGAAATGTCTTTCCATTGCATATCCCTTTATAACTGAAGTGGGCAGGCCAGATCTTCTGAGCCCAGTATTTTTTTTCTTTTAATTTTTTGTTAAGGAGTTGAGCTACTGTACAATTATAAATGCATATAAAGTAACAATATGATATGCATTTGTTCTTAAACCAGAATTACCCCCACACACACATTGCCCAATGCCATTCTCTTGATTCTTCTATATTTTGCTCCCTACAGTGATACAAATGCTTACACTGTGAATTTTCCAGAATTAAATAAATGCATAAGTATTATTTGGATTCTCAGAAGGGTAGAGAGTACACTAAATTGTTGATTGTCTCCCTAGATCCCTCCCTATCCTCCTACCCTCTCCCCCCCCCATGCCTGTCCCCTCCCCATCCCACACACACATCTATGGATGCCCTAGATTATGTGTTGCTATGCCTTTGCTGCTGAGCCCAGTGCTTCTAACGAGATGAAGCCTCTTTTGGAAGAGCCATGGTTCACTGAGTGAATGGTTGTACCAATATCCACAGAAGATTTGTTCCAGGATCCTCAAAAATGCTAAGGTCCACGGATACTCAGCTCCTTCATATGAAATGGCAAAGTACTTGAATATAACCCAAACACATCCTCCTTCACACTTTAAATTACCTCTAGGTTACTTACAAAATCTAATACAATGTAATTATTACTTAAGTAGTTGTTATTTGTATTGTTTAGGGACTAGTGACAAGAAAAAAAGTCCCTACATGTTTAGCATTGTGTTAGTGTTTGATTGTAAGACAAAATGCCTGAGATAATTAGCCTAAAGAAGGTAAAGTCTATTTTGAGTCATGGTTTCAGAAGTTTTAGTCCTTGGGATCTTGGCCCCAGCTGCCTCTGAGCCTATGGCAAAGCAGAACATCACTGCCTTCTGAAACAGTTTGTGATAGACATTCCTAGAATCTCTTTGAATCAACACTATACATCAGTGATTATTTGGGGCTAGGGGTGTAGCTCAAGGAAAGCACTTGTCTCACATATGCAAGGCCCTGGGTTCAATTGTCCACACTGAAAAAAATTAGTCTACACTACCTTAGAGCCTGAACACGTCCTCTCAGTCTCCTTGTGTTCTTAGAGGTGAAAGGAGGCAGGAGAAGGACGCTACATAAAGTGTACAGATGGGTGATAGAAAATTATATTTGTTCTTCCTGAATGAATGCTGCATGAAGGTTATGGAGACTCACAAATAATAGCACACTTCCAATGTATTTAAGAACTACACATCTAAGGAGTGATTTTTAAGCATTTGTCTCAGTGTGGAGTAGGTGGAAGGCAGGCAGGCAAGAAGGAAAGAATGGAAAATAATTAACTGAGCAACAACATAAAGTAGGAGGGGAGAACTTGATGGAAAAGAGCAAATGCAGACAAAGCAGAGTGAGCAAGGGAGGAAATGAATAAAAGGCAGAAATCTGTAATGAGGTTCTGACTAGCATCAGAAATGTAAGCAACTCTTTTTCGATGTACTCTGGTAGTTTGTCTTTTGTTATTTGGAGTCGGTTGCTTTTAATGGTGTATGTGTATGTGTTTATATTAAAAAGGTAGAATTTGCTCTGAATGTCAAGGCAATTCCAGCTCTTAAAAGAGAAGGCAGCCGAAAAGATACCAAGCAAAATATAGCCTCTATTATTCTAAGCTACAAAGAAAATGTTAAAAAAAAAAAAGCACCCTCTAGGGGAATTTGCATACTAGTCAGACTTGGGTGCTGTGCAGTGGGTGGTTCCGGCTGAGAGCAACTCTATTCTTGGATGTCTGTGCTGAGGCAGAGTGGGACGGAAATTGTTCACTGCTGCAGCAGGACCTCAGAGTCTTCTCTTGCAATGGGGTTCACCTGCCAAGTCAGTTTCCCCAACCCTGTGCAGAAGGCTCTGGTGGTTAGAGGTGTCATCCCCTTCCCTTGGCAAAACTCAAAGCTGGGCTGTTTCTGTCAACAAAGTACTGAAACATAGTCTGTGTCTGCCATTAGGAGGAATGGCTGGGGAATCCTTCCTTCCTTCTCTTTCCTTCCCTCCTTGCTTTTCTTCTTTCATTCATTTTTCTTTCCCACTCCTTTTTTTAACAAAAGTATGTTACAAGTGAATGTATTTTCCTCAAGGTAAAACAGGTGCCATTTTTTCTTTGAGCAATAGCATGAAATACCCAATTTTCTGGTTATGTGGCTCTTAAACACAAACTGATCAACAGGAAGGATTGATCATTTGATTACAAGCCAAGAGTCTTCAGTGCCTTTTCAAACATATTTTCTCCTTAAATAAATTCAGAACTTAAAAAATCAAAGTCAGGGAGGATGCCGATAATGAGCCTTTCTGTCGGTTTTTAAGATCTTTTAAAAATGTATCAGAATTCATACACATTTGAGAAAACACTTTTCTGTTTAAGCTTTAGTGTAAATTTCTACATTTAAAATTTGGGGGAAACTTTAGACTAACGATGTCTTGCTTTGATTATCTGAAACTCTGCTTGAGGATTAATGAAATGTGTTAAAAGCATATTTTAGGGGGGCTGGAGCGGTGGCTCAGCGGTTATGGTGCTTGCCTGGCATGCACGAGTACAAACCCCAGCACCACGTACACAACAAAGTGTCCTAGGAAGCAAAGGCATGAAAAACTAAATAAAGATTGCTTCTCTCCTTCTCTCTCACTCACTCTCTCTCTGCCACTGTCCCCTCTTTCTTTAAAAAAAAGAAAAAATATATATGTATATATATTTTATTTGAAAGATGTGAATGTTCTCTAAATGATTCTAAGTCCACGCCTATTAACTCACCCTTTTTGTCATTTGACATTTTAACACACTGACCTGAAGTAGTTAAAAGAAACGGATACATTAAATGAGGCCAATGAGTTTATATATGAATATCAAAAGTGACTTTTTCTGGATCCAAAGAAAAACTCAAGCTAAATATGAAACTACCTCATAGAAAACAAAATAAGGGACAAATGTGATATTTGCACCTTAGAAAAATATGAAGGTCAAGTGCATATGAGATAGAAAAATATATTTTTATGTGATTTTTCTATTTCAATGTGAACAGTTGCACCGGGATTTATATACTTTTTTAAGATCATAGCTCTTTTTCAAAAAGATATTTCCTCTGGAATTTTCTTAAACGTGTACGGTAATAAACATACATAGCTTCAGAGTGGAAATTGCTTTTAATAAACTGCAGACTAAGAAAAACTAGGACTATACTAAATGAATGGTTCTCTGAACTTTGAGATTTTATATACTAATGAAACTTCCATCATTAAAAAGACAAAAAGCATATAGACCCATAACAGAATAGCTTATTATAAATAGCTTATTATAGCTTATTATAAAAATAGCTTATTATAAAATCAAAGAATAGATTATAAAAATCAAAGATGTACACCTTCGTGAAAAACTTCTCATATACCTTTTTTACTTCTACATTAACAGATAAGGCACAATAAAAATTGACACCCTAGCCAAAGAACCATCTCTGGGCTAAAGGTCAACATTAACTGTTCAGCAGAACTAAGTAGCATCAGTTAGGAATCAAGCCTCCTCATACAAGGACACACGCAAAAGCTCACCTGACAGACCCCGTGGGTCCCAGGAGTGCTGCTACTGGATATATTTTTAAGATTACTCCCTGAGCATGAAGTTTTCAATATTATACAAACTGGTTAGAACAAAGCTCAAACAACTACAATATTATCCTCAAAAAGCAGAATAGAAATCAAAAGGACGGATCCTGAGACAGGACACTGGATAACACCAAGACTGTGAGTTTTATAAGTGTTATGGATTTTTCTCACAAATGAAACTGCTGAAATTTGCTGGGTAAAAGATAAGATTGGTGTCCCAAGAGCCAGCTTTGATGATGGACTATAATTATTATGTTTCAATAAAAATACTTTGTTTCAATAGATCAGGAAGTTCCATTTAATGAAAATTAAAGTTCCAGACTGCTTTATGAAAACACTTTGTGTACCACTGCAGTGCTTGGCTTTGCTAGTACCTAAGAATTTAACCAATGAAGGCAGCTAAAAATTTTCTAGATCTTGCCAACACCAGATAATTGACAGCTATGCCCTTACTTAAGTCCACTGGAGCTGGGCGTTGACACCACTGAGAGGAAGGAGGCTCTCCAAGAAAGAACAATGCTCCTAGCTGGGGCCTCTGTCTCAAAGGCTGGAACAAACTGAAGATGGTCTTCTTAAGGTGGAGGCCACATGGGGCCACCCAAGAATGCTTGGCACCGCCCCATTCTTGGGGACTTGGGTCCATCCCCATCATGCAGAGTAGCATCAGCTACAGGACAGGACCTTCAAAGTAGAGGGACAAACCTGGCAACTGTGGACCCATTCACTGTGATTCCTCCTTGAAGTCTGTACGTAGGCACCCAACAAAGATGAGACCCTGGGACCCCTCCCTCTGTATGGAGATGTATGTGCCCCAGGTTGTGAAGCAAATATGCTCTAAGCTCCAGTCTGACTTTCCTGTTGAGCGCTGCCTGCACACTGCCTTCCCTTCATTTCTAATTCATGCATGAAGAGGGAATGATCTGGGTTAATCCAAAGTGAACATGGGAGGCCAACACTGTTTCCTTCCCAGTAGATCTAATCACCCCCACAATTATGTTTTCTGCTGAATGCATAGTATCAAATTACTCATAAGTCTTTTTTTCTGAAGTTTGATAAGATGAAATGTCATAGAACACAGGCTTAAATTTTGATTTAAATATTTTGGTGACCACGTTTCTGATACTACTTAATTGCTTGAGTACCTAATAGAAAAAAGAAAAATAAATACATTAGTTCAGATGTTAATTATTCTGTACTCCACCCAAAAATGCTCTATTTATAAATAAACTGAGAAAAATTTTTAAAAGTCTCCTTATTTTAAAAATAAGTTCTAATCTAAGAGGCTGGTTTGATTGATTATTCTACTTACCAAAAAATGTCTAATGAGGGGCTGGAGCGGTGGCTCAGTGGTCTCGGTGCTTGCCTGGCAAGCACAAGGACCTGGGTTCAAATTCCAGCACCACAAACACAACTAAGTGTTGGAGCAATGAAGGCCACAAGGCCACGTGAAAAACTAAATAAAGTTGTTTCTCTCTTTCTCTCTCTCACTGTCCCTCTTTAAAAAAAAAAAAAAAAGCCTAATGAATTTTAATTAAGGAGGGGGTGCAGGGGAAAGACAGTGAAAATATT
The DNA here is from genome assembly GCA_004027875.1 of Aplodontia rufa. NCBI lineage: Eukaryota > Metazoa > Chordata > Mammalia > Rodentia > Aplodontiidae > Aplodontia > Aplodontia rufa. The sequence continues at coordinate 25,224 of PVKS010002856.1, read as the reverse complement.
ACCCATTACTTCCATCAAGCACATTTTTTGGCAAGAAATGCATGGCATTTGGTATTAGTAACTATCAGAATATTTAAATTGTAAAAAATAATTTTAATTTAAAAATAAAAAATTAGAAACTATATAAATATCCTCCCTGGTTGACTAAAGCCATTTTCTCTCTACCACCAGCACCCTATCCCCAAGTGACTCTATATATTTTAGGGCATATCAGTAATAATCTGGACATTCCCCTGCCATTTTTCTTACTTAAAACAGTTGCTCGGTGGTTAATGTGTTTACACAGTTCTTGTGGGCTGTGCTCTCAAGCATAGAGAGTTCAAATTTATTTCACTATAGAAACAAGAACCCAGAGCTCCAAAGGTGATCATGGACGTGAACTGAACCCAACAGGTATAATATTTGCCTAATACTCGGTTTCACCATTTGTTCCCCAGTTGCTTCCCATTGGCCACGTTTCAGGTGTGGTGCAGACTACAGACGACTCGGAAAATACTCAGAGGGGTATCTTTCTCCTCCCCCATTTCTCCGTATATAACGTAAGGCGTAAAAATGGAACCAGGTTTATTCACATCCAGAATATTGCTAATGTCCCTTTGGGAATTAATACCATTACACTGGCCTACACAAATTTACTTAGTTTCCAAAATACTGTTACTCTGAACAGTCGTTCTCAACCCACTTCTCCCCAAAACCTGATACTTCTCTGATTCAAGCACAAACAATCTCTGTAGTGGCTAGGGTTAAGTATTTTTTTAAAATGTATTTATATTTAAAGATTTTGTTTCCAATATCCAATTGGAAAATACTCAAATTACCACTGAAAGACTCAAGAAACAATCTTTGCCTTTCTTCCATTCAAGAATTCATGTGCATGCCTGGGCATTGCCTAACACAGTGCTTACAGCTGGTTCTCCAGCCTTCTCCTTCTACGGCACAGATGGTCACTGTTGAAGCACTAGAGGAGAGATCAAGAATTGGAGACAGCATCACATCCACCCATGTGGACCCACAAACTGCTAAATATTTAGGAGTTGGGGGTCTAGCCTTCGGGCTCTATGCCAGTCTATGCCCTCCTGTAGATGAAGCAACGGATGTCTGTCAAAGTGGGAAGTGACGTAAAAGCCATGTTACTAGTGGCAAAACCAGGACAGAAATCCAGCTATGTGAAGGGCAGTTCCAAGTCTGCATTCACTCTGCCTGTCTCACAGGCTTGGTCCCCTTTGGTGGCTCTGTCATGATATGACAAAAAAAAAAAAAAAAAGAATGGGAGGGTAATAGAACAGAATGCTCCACAGTGAGGTCACGATTTATATACATATGCCATTTATAGAAGATCTTAACATTCCTTCCTTCCTATCCTTCAGGACAAAATCTATTATTATCCTTTAAAGTACTTTGTACAAAATATTTGTTCTTTTTAAGTGAACTTATTGCACCCCTACTTTCATAGGATGCATATGAATAGACAGTAAGTTTTCAGCTTAGTCTCTTTTACTGAGATAATTTACTGGCACTGAGCCTTTTTAAAAAGGTAATGATGCTGGGCACAGTGGTGCATGCCTGTAATCCCAGGGACTGGGGAGGCTGAGGCAGGAGGAGCACAAGTTCAAGGCCGGGTTTATCAACTTGGCAAGACCCCCAGCAACTTCTGGAGATCCTGTCTCAGAAAGGATTGGGGATGTAACTTAGTGTGTAAAATGCCTCTAGGTTCAGTCCTCAATACCATAAATAAATTTAAAAAAAAACAACAGTCACAAAATTGGAGGACCCTATTTTATGTTTCCATCCAAATAAGTTCAGAAAGAAAAACACCTACTCAGGTCTGTTCTTTAATGAGCCACAGGGGTCAGGAGGGGGAGATAAATGAAAACCAACAGTCTGTATTACTTCTTTTTAATTGTTTAACTTTATTACTGTTGCACCATTTATACAATTACATATAATTTCAATGCATCCATTGTACATTTTTTTATTTATTTTTCCATTTTCCAATGAGTGGTGTGTTGGTGTCTGTGACACAGAATGAAGAGAAACTGGAACTGCAATGAACGCAGACTTTTTTTTTTTTTTCATTTCCACTGACCAATAAACAGAACTACAGGTGCACCCAACCACGGACATGCATTAACTCGTCATGAGAAATCTAGGTAGGCTAAGTACGATGAGAGAATGTTTGTTACTCCCAAAAATATCTGGAGAGGAAGAATGGAGGGTTGGCATCGAGATACATGTGGACAAGCTTAGTGGGCTCCGTCTGAAAGTTGGCATTCATCCACAACATTAAAAAAAAATACCAAAATAAGAAAGGCTGTAAATTAAAAAGAAAACACACAAAATACTGCTTTCCTAAAGGTCTGATTGCCTCGGCACAGGCCCTGTGGGCAGCATCAAAGGCCCGACTCCCAGCCCCCGGGCGAAGCGGGGAGGCTGGGCTGAGCGGTGGAGTCGTGCGCAGCAGTTCACGTGCGAACCATGGACTGTACTTTCAGACGCTGATCTTCAAAATCCAGGACTTATTGGTAAAGTTGACTGAAGGTATATTAGATATTTCCCCACAAAAATACTATTTGGATTCTCCCACCCCCTCCCTCCCTCGATGGGGCAGCATCCTTTTATTCCCCGTGGGCAATACATATCCTTACTTCCAATCTGAAACAAGTTAGTATAGGAGAGAGACAGAGAGAGCGAGAGACAGTGTGAGAGACAGAGAGAGAGAGGCTGTTTGTCGGTGGCGTTTCCCTGGCGTCCCGGTCACTCTTTGATGGCCACGCTCTGCTCGGCGGCCGGGGCCTCTCCGGGCTGGGGCTCGTCGGCGGGTGCGGCGGGCGCGGGGCCCTTGGTACAACTGGGCGCTTCCGAGGCTGCAGGGGGCTCCTTGGAGCTGGCGGCCGCCTCGGCGCCGCTAGGTTTTGAGTCTGAGGCCGGGGCCCCGTCACTTTTCGTTTCCTGGGCGGCAGGAGCTGCGGGAGCCTCAGTCTTTTTGGGTTCCCCTTCCTCCTGGCCCGCGCCGTCTGCAGGCGCGCCCGCCGAGCTCTCCGCCGCGCCCCCCTCGGCCGCGCTGGGCGCCTCCGCCGCCGCCCCGGGCCCCGGCTCCTGGGCGGGCGCAGCTGCCGGCTCGGGCTGCTCCTCCGCGCCGCCCTCGCTCTTCTCGGGCTCAGCCTTGGGCGCCTCCTCCTTGGCCGCCGCCTTGTCGCCCTCCGGGGCCTCCGCCTTGCCCTCGGCGTCCGCCGCCTTGTCGGGCTTCTCCTCTTGCGGCTCCTTAGCCTCCGCCGCGTCGCCGGCCGCCTGGGGCTCGCTCTCCTTCGGGGCCCCCTCCTCTTCGGTGCCCGCGCCTTCCGCCTTCTTGTCTTTGTCCTTGGCCTTCTCGTCATTCACATTGTAGCCCTTCTTCTTCTTGCTGAGCTTGCCTCCCATCTTGGAGCTCTGGAAGCAAACACAAGACAAGACAGGGCGGGTCAGTGGCCAGGTGCACCCAGGTGCGGAGCCCGGGGCCGCGCAGGCGAGACGCACGGCGGGGCGCATCCCGCTGCGCCTGTGGAACCACAATCAAAAATGAGAATCAGAATCCACAACTAAACCAAAAGGGAAGGAGCTCAGCGGTGCAGCTTCCCATGGGTCGCAGCAAGCTGAAGAAGCCCAGCTGAGATGGGAGAGTCAGCGACCAGAGGCGCCTGCCAAAGGTGAAGAGTGCGGTCCTATCCGCCTCCCCACGGCTGCCTCAGGCTCAGTACAGAGCTCTTAGCACAAAATGGCAGTGCCAGTCACTCTGGGTCTACAGCAAAAGGTTTCACTATTTGAAAACACATCCTGGAGAAACTGCAGGGCTGTAATAAAGCACAAATCGGGAACTTCTAGGAAATAATCTCAAGCTACAACTCTTCAGACTCCATCATTTATCTACGCTTCTACAAGCAAACACACCTTGAAAGACCTAAGGGAAGGCCTGGAGTGGTGGCTCAGAGGTTGTGGCGCATGCCTGGCCTGCGCAAGGAGAATTTGGGTTCGGTTGTGTAAGGGCCACATGAAAAACTAAGGGTAGGATTCACCCCTGTTATTAAGCAAGGGCAAGATTGGAAAGTAAAGTTTCTCTACCCGCATTTAACTTCCTAGTGTGTCTGATTTGCATTCATTGCTTTTCAAGGTAGTTTTGGCTTAAATGAATGGTTCCATAGAAATGTAAAATTGTCTCCTGACTAGAATCAGAAATATATATACATACATACACACACACATACACACATACATACATACATACCAGGTCAGGGGCCTTTAGCTATTTCCTCTCAAAAGTTACATCTCCAACTTTCTTGAGGCAGTTTGTTTTGTTCTGATATTGGAACCATTGGTTGTACTTGAGGGTCTACTAGCCTCCCCTGCTTCCCATGAAGACAGGGTCTTGTTGTGTTGCCTGAGTTGAATTAGAACCAGAAATCCTCTTGCCTTAGTCTGGCTGAGTGGCTGGGACTATAGGCATGCGCTACCACACCCAGCTCAACTGGTACCAAAGCATGAATCCAGATAAATCATAAATTATAAATTAATAAATAAACTTAATCCAGGAACATTGCTGGGTAGGAAATTTTTTTTCCTTCAAATGTATTTTTATATCATCCCATCAGTGAAAACCCACTGAACTGTTGGTCTTCCAAAAGATACCAGTTGCCTTTCCTAGAGGAAACATGGTCAAAATCACATACCATTGTCCCCTTTAGTCCCTGCAAATGAAGAGATCCAGTTAATAAAGAAGACCTTGCCAGGTCCCAATGGAGGTAGGAGAGTCCAGAAGACCATGTAATAGTGGTCAAGGTCAGGGCTTACTCCTGGAAGAATTACTGAGTTCTTCTTAACCAGTCATTTTCTAAAAGATATCCATTCAGAACAGAAAATGTGCTGTTTATTCATACACTCCTTGGAATCATGATTCATGATGGAGAAATAACCCACGTTTCTCTTTTAAAAGTCAGGTGTTGGACAGAGAGAACTACTCTTGGGCCAAAATTTGTCTCACCACTCTATGCCAATTTCCTGTCTGGAATGACTTTAATAATTGGAGGGGAAAAAAAGCAATGAATCGAAAGATGACTAAAATATGCTTCTTGTTTTCAAGAAAGGTCTTTATCATTTTATCCAAGAAATTGTGTTACATGTAATCACTTTTGGTCATAACCCACTTCAGACAATGGGTTCTATTTGACTAAAATTTGGTTATTTTTCACACAAAAGTAAATTGAGTTTTAATGTAAAGCAATAAATGAAATATAAATATATATAAATATATATATATATAATTTATAACTCATTGAATTCTTAATAAGTCAGCATGCATGGAGGGTTTATATCAATTATAATTTCAGTTCTGATATTTCAAAATTCATTTTGGTACAGAAGGTTGAGCTAAAATATAGGAAACCTGATAAGCTTGATCTTCTCCCAATTCTCTTACAGAAACCCATACACCAACCTAGAAATTACAGACTGTAAGACAAAGTGTAAATGTAGTGTACACTGTAGGCACACCTGGGGGAGGGGTGCTCACTCTGACACCCACAGCATGAAATTCTATATAGCAATCCCCAGAGGTTAAAGTCCCATTGGTTCACAAACCTAAAATCTAAGTTACTAAAATTGGTTCTTTGAAATAAGTTAAAGCCACATTTTATTCTCTAAGTCCAGCTGCAATTCTTTTCTGGGTAGGAAACAGACATGCATAACCAAGTTGTAAGTAAGAGAATGTGTCTTCAATTTTGTTCACTTTTCAAAAACAAAGAACACAACACCCCCAACCTCGGGGCAATTTACCTGTGTGAGTTAGCAGAGAAAGGCTTTAGAAACCACTAGAACCCTAGAACAGTAGGGTCATTTGGTTAGTTTCCAACACAATATGAGTGAAGACCTTGCTTAGACTCAGAGAGTAAACGAAAATCTAATGTTTCCTAGGTGTCAGGCACAATCCTAATCCTAAACATGTATGTTAGTCATAAACCTCTTAACAGCACCAACAATGGTTGGCCTTAGCACTCTCCTTTACCCAGAAGGAAATCTAACCATCTTGGTTCATGGAGCTGGTAGGTAAGGAGGCACCACTGAAGTCAGAAGGAACTCCACCAAGAGGCTGCCACAGGGCAGAGTTCCCAGCCCGGGAATGTCACCTTTCCTGGGTCACAAGGTAATCCCTTGGAGTGGGTGTGGGGAGGGTAAGGAAGAAAGGCAGTACTTCTGGTGCTCTGTTCCTCAGCTTTCATCTTGCCAGAGAAGCTCTGCATCTACACCCTTAAGAAATAAGAGAGCATGGGGCGTGAGTTTAATGACTTCCCTCATTTCTGTTAACTTGTGTTTATCAAGAAATCATTAGGTGGAAAAGCTGGAGCTTTAAAGTTTAAAAAGAGATGCATATGGCAACACATCGATTAGTAATTCCCCCTGGAGCCACTTACACCTAAACCAAAGTGACACTGAAAGGGCTGAGGCCACCCACCAGTCCTTGAGTGGCACAGAGAGGACACTCACACAAGCTGAATGCACAGACCTACGTGCCACATGTTCACACATCGATACACACTAGTTGATCTCCGTCCTGACATCTCAAAAGAAAGGAAATGGGGCACTGTCCTTTAAGATCAAGAGAAACTTCTATGTCAAAAGACCAAACTGACATAGAAAATAATTAACAATAAATAGCAACAGAAAGAGGTGTTTTACTGAGTTTAATCTGTAAATAATGGACGAGAATTATTTCAAGGAAATTTTGGACACTGGGTCATGGTTGATTCATAAGATATTGATATGAATTCCACCTGCACAGCACACCCGCCTTGAATCTTTGGGTGAGTTATTTAATGTGGTTGTCCCTCCATGTCCTGTAAAATAAGAATTGTCAATGTCATGGAAATTCAACGTGAGGCATCAGCACAACGTTTGCTGTTTCACGGTTCTTTCCTTATCACTTAATTTTGCAATTCTTAGCAATCTCATGCTTATAAACTCTATTCCAACAGAATAGAAGGATACAAATTCTAGAACCAGCCAATAGAAGCACTGTACTTAAACATATACTTTAAAAATAAAAACTTTAAAAATTTTATCAAAAAATGTTTGGGGGCTGGAGCAGCGGCTCAGCAATAGAGCGCTTGCCTGGCATGCATAAAGACTCGGTCAGAGCCCCAGCACCACATGCACAATTAAGTGCCAGAAAAACAAAACCAAATAATAAATAAAATTGATTCACTTTCTCTCTCTCTCTTAAAAAAAAAAAAAGGCTGTTTGATATATGTGTTCCAAGCAAGCTCCTGCTGTCTGTAGCATGCAGTAGGTATGTAAACCGGCTGTTAAAATAAGTCTACTTCGAGCTGAATGCTTTAGGTACTTCAGATTTGAGAAGCTGTGGGTCTTTTTAAATGTATTAACAATCCATGACCTCAACAAATCAGTTTCTAGACAAACATAAGAACTATAGATGAGTCACCAAGTCCACTGCTCTTGATCTGAACTCGTCCCAAGTGCTCAAGGAAGAACCATCCTCCCATCTTCCTCGAGTTCTCACCTCCTCTTCATCACTTGGCTCAAGGAAACGAGAAACTTCACTTTCATCACCAGCATGGAAAAAGATTCCAAATTCCTTAGCTAAAACTCAATCACTGCCTCAAAATTTTATATGTTAAAGATAAAAAACTCGATCTGCTCCTTGTCTTGGCTAATAAGCTAAACACAGGTTACTTTTGAGGGAAGTGATGTCAAGCACCCCCCACCACTTCCTACAGATGCATTTTTAAATAAGTTTAATATTTTAAAGCACTAATACATATACACACATAAATAAAATATTCTAAATCTCCCCCAATCGCCTTGTGACTAATTCTATTCCCCTCCCTTTATAAAACCCAGACTCTATTTTATTAATCCCACTTGGCATAAACCAATATTCTAGAGGAAATGTATTCAAGTCTCACACCCTTCCAGCATCCTTAGTTGATCAAAGCAACCTGGTGGGAACCAGGAAAACAAGAGGCCTGGAAAGGTCAGAGGGTCACAGGTAGTTATTGGGCACATTAGATCAGCCCAGTTCTTTTTTGATTATACCTGATGGGGAATTCAGATTGTGCATCCATGTGACGCACAACTACGCCCTCCACAGACCGACCTCACAGACTGGTGGTAGACCACATGCTCTCAGCAGACACCAACCAACTTTCCCTTGTTATTGGCAATTCTCATAGCAAACGTGTGCATTTATGAACTTTCATGGAACTTTTAAAGGTCTGTTTCTCAAATTTCTTCATCAAAAAGGGAAGTAAAAGAGCAACTTACTAGTTATGTAGGCCAGTTAAAGCGACCATTCTTTTGTCCTCAGAAGCAACTACATATCAATAATAACAACAAATAATAATGATTAATAAATGGTCAAAAAAAAGGTCCTAATTTTTCCTCCAGCATATTAGGAGGATTCTATTGAGTTTTGGTATATCTTTTCTTATAGGAAAAAAATTGCATTGATAACCTACTATTTAACTTTATATGGGGAAAACTGTGATCTTACAAAATGCTACTATAACATACCTTTTAATAAAAGGTTCTTACTATTGAGAGCTTCCGTATGAAAGCTGTATAGCTAAGAGAAATTTAAATATTTACATCTATATAAATATTTATATGAGACTTTGGGAGATCAAAGATGAGCAATAATTGGAAATACTCTGTTGTAATCAAGATTCTCTATAAAAGCCATTCTGCAAAGTTTTTCTAATTGTTTCTTTTCCTCTAGGAAGCCTGTCCAGAACAGGAAAGATGCTCCTGAGCCACTCCACTCATCTACGCTGTGTTTACTTTATCCACACAAGCCCCAGGACACACGGGCCCAAATTACCGTCACGCAAGCTTAATTACCATGGAAAAACGAGCACAGGTCTCACAAACCATCGCATGACTTGGCTGCTGACACGGTCTACTCATCCAGAACATTCCTAGTATGCACTTAAATTTTTTCTCCCTTTAAACCAAACTACCTGACAGCCAATGGAATGAAAATTTAGAATTTCAGTTTGAGAAAATAAAGGTGAAAACACTGGTGACAACATGATGTACAGGAAAAAATTAATATTATAAAATCTCTCCCTTAGGACTTGTTTCAAAAACAAGCCACCTAGCATTCAGCAGGAAGTTGGCAAAAATACGGCAAATGTGCTAGGTGCTGGACTCCATTGTCAGCAATGTGCTGAGAATCTGAGCCAAGTCACCTTTGCTCTGTGAAATGTAGATATTTAAAATTCATTCTACTTCTGGGCAAATATTTTTATGAATGCACATAGCATAAAATGTTAAGCATGAGAAAAAAATGTGATACTATCAATAAACTTCTCTCATAAAAATAGTTACACCCTAAAGATTAAATTGATAACCAGCTGGTTTATCACTATGCCTGGATGCCTTTGCACATGATTTCAATATATGTAAAGCTTATTAAAAACTAAAAACGAAAACAACTTTTTAAAAATTAGAAATAAAAATTTGTAAGGTAATATCTAAATATTTACCAAGGGATAGAATTTTGTAAAACGTTCTCAATTACATTTAGCAAATGTTTTCAGGATAATGCGTCAGCCTAAGTAATGAGTCAGGCTGAGACTGCACACCAGAGACATCTCAGATGAAGTCATAAGTGTCAGAAAATAAGGTTTCATGAGCTTCCCTGGCGCAGGACTGCTTGACAGTATGTGACTATAAAAGGTACTCAGTTGTTCCCCTTTACCTACTTTTGGTGGGTCACCACCAGCCGCCCATCATCCTGCCTGCCAGATGTGCCCTATGCTCAATCTCTTTGAGCAAGGGTATCTAATAAAACAGTCCAACCATCTTTCCCTTTATGCAATGCAAAGCAATATCAGCTTATAGATATTTTTAAATGTATCATTTCAAATAAGAATATAAGTCAAAAACTAATCACAAATCTCACACATTAATGGGACATTCACTTTCATGCTGTAAAGAATCGCTGAGAAAAAATAAGTGGGAAGAGTTCTTAGGCCCAAGTTTCTAGAGCAATATATCCATCTAACTCTCTTAAAGAAGAAAAATGGGGGCTGGAGCAGTGGCTCGTTGGTTGCAGCACTTGCCTGGCATGCACAAGTGCACGAGTTCAAACCCCAGCACCACGTGCACAGCTAAGTCTCAGAGCAACAGAGCCACGTGAAAAACTGGATAGGGTTGATTTTCTCTCCCTCTCTCTCTCTCTCTCTCTTTAAAAAGAAGGAGGAGGAGGAGGAAGAGGAGAAGAGGAAGAAAAATGGTGATTTCTAATCTCAAATGGAAACCAAGTGACATAAGACAATTGCCAAACCTGGAAAGCTAAATTAAAACATTTTCTTTTTGCCTCTCTGTATCCTATGAGAGCCATTTAAATATAAATTCAATTTTCATGAATCTAAGATGAATGAAGTAGACTCCTGTACATAAAATCCACTTGTAAAACATAAGTAAACGTGTACAAATGCAGGAGATATTTTCCTACCTCCACCGTCTCCACTGCCTCTCCCAGAATTAGCTGACGTTGTACATAGTATTTGCAAACCTTCAGGAACAGGGCATGCTGGATGCAAATGAGGAACTTCCCCTTTTTCTAAAGCAAGGTTATGCTCTCTCAAAGGACACTAACACCGAAACCTCAGCCACATGTGGACGCATTTCATCTGCCAGAACCTTGCTTTCACCTGCTTATTCTGGTGAGTAACACCATCTAAGTAGTAGGCGAGATTCACTTCTTCCTCAATAGTGTTAAAATTCTCAAGTTCTTAGCCACAGACTCCTCTGTCCCCAAGAGCATGTAAAAAATATTTAAAACATGTAGAGCAATTTCAATTATATCTCATGGATCTTCTCAGGGAAAAAAAATATATATATGGTAAACATATTGAATTTTATAAAGAAAATGGATTAAATTCCCAAGAGAAAAATAAATGTTAAGACAGTGCAGGACCACAAAAAAATGGTCTAATTTTTGCCAAAATTGAAGGTGCTAGCCGTTGACATATTCTCCTTCTCTACCTTCTTCAAAGATTAATGGCTTAAGACATAAAAACTGTTCTCAGCAATTAATTATAAATGCTTACTTTGGGAGAAACCATTTAATGTTTTGCTTTTTAATTGAACCCAAAAATATGCAACATTTCTTCTAAGGGAAAAAAATTTTTTTAATATGTTCACAAATACCTACACCTTTTCATGGCTTCTCTAATAAACTCAGGACCCAGTCAAACAGATTCATTCATCAAAGGAATTCTTACAAACTACTTTTTTCTTTCTTTCTTTTTGTCCCCCTCACATGGAAGTTTAACTCATTTCTATCTTTTTTTGAAATAGAAAAACTACACAAAACTAGGACAAATCACCATTTTTACAAAGCTATCAGAATGCAACATTTTGTAAGATTTTTGCTTTGGAATTTCTAAGTTGAGAGAGTTCCAGGCCAGTTACAGCTTTTACTACTTACAGTCCTACTTTGGGACCATCCATGTGAGGTAATGACAACTTTAAACACATAAGGTCAAAGGTTCATTACCCTCACATGAAAGAGGACAAGAGTGAGAAGGATCCTGAAAAAGGGCAGGAAGAATGCTTCTCGTTTCGAATGAAGTCTCTTATCACCTTCCAGATCCTGTTTTTGGAAAATCTTCTCCACCAGACCCAACTGTTTCCTGAATGGAACCCCCAATTATAGCAATGTCCCTTGTAAGAAAATGCACCCCTGCAGTAGCTGTGGAATGCTCTCTGATAGGGGACAGAGCAAAGTAAGGGAGGGTGTCTTAAAGGGGGTTAGATATCATAAAGATAGAGGGAGGGTCAGTGGAGTGGAAGGAAATTGGGAGGGACGCAGGAGGGATGGGAAAGGGGAGGAAACGCAGAAAGAATTTGTCCAAATCACACCCATGTTCGTGCATACGTACACCACAGTGAATTCCATGTTATTGTGTATGTGTAGAGCACCTATTAAAAATAAATAAATAAATGAGTGGAAGATAGACCAGATAGTGGAGGAGGAAGGAAGGGTGGGAAAGGGGGCACCAGGGGCTGAACTGGAGTAAACTAAATTCCATGCAGGTATGAGTACATCAAAATGAACCTATTATGTACAACTACAATACACTAATAAAAGGAAAAAGAGAAAAGAAAATGTACCCTTGCACAATGACAGTTTGAAAGCATTAACTACCCCAAAGCCATGGGAACTGCATGTACCCTATACTTCCTATAATTAATCCATCCCCCACGACACCTCCAATTCCATTTCTGATTAGCATATTTTTACATAAATGTTGCACCATTGATGACCAACACAGTTCTGTGACATCATGAAGATCACTGCATACGTTAACTTATATACGCAACAAAAAAGGAATATCACATCTCTGCGCATCACCCACAGGGTCCCATATCCATTCTGTCACAGGCTGGTCCCATGGATGTCTTCTTTCTGCACACTAGAAACATCTAGGCACTTCTTATATACAAAGGTATCGTGCACTGCACGGTTTTTGTTTTGGAAATGCAGGTTTGGATTGATTGATTAATTAATTAATTAATCATTTCATCTAGAATCAGGAGAATAGAGTTCAATGCAGAAGATGACTCCCAGCCTCAGCGAAGGCCAGCAGGAATGCGAAGTATGGGGCGGAGTCTAGAGCATTACTTCAGGTCTGACTGCAGCTTCATCCTGGCATGAGGACAAGAAGCAAATCTTTTTTTATTATCTATTTATTTTTATTTTTTATGTGACAACAAATCCCATCATTATGTACAACTATAATGGACCAATAAATAAAATAAGGGGGAAAAAAGCAATCTCCTTTTGATTTTGTTTCCATCATAATCAGAAGAAAACTCCTCTGCTCTACGAGGATGCTGGGACTGGGTCTAGCTTTCTTGACAAAGCTCCGTGTGTGGCCCCTGCACCTTGACCGCTCATCCTCAGACAAGCAACTGTAGCACAAAGTTGCAACGGACCCATAAGCTGCATCTGCGGGAAACCTCACCTCCAGACAAGGGGTTCACAATCACTCAGGCTGGAAGAATCCACATCACTGCTCTACCTAGCTGAAACAAGCTGGGATGAGGGAGAAAAAAAGAAATATACATTTCATACATGCATTTTACCTTAAGAAAAGAAATTAAAAAGAAGAAAAAGCACAGCACATTCTGAAAGTGTTTTCAGTAAAAACAGAGGAAAGAAACCTAAATTATTTGGTTCTATCCAACAATTTCTTTTTTGAACAAATAACTGTCCTCTTTCTTTTAAATGGTCAAAAATTTTATTGTAAAAGGGGAAAATGAGGGGCTGAAGTGGTGGCTCAGTGGTTACGGTGCTTGCCCAGCATGTGCAAGTACACAGGTTCAAAACCCAGCACCCACATGCACAACTAAGTGCCAGAGCAATGAAAGCCATGTGAAAAACTCAATAAAAATTGATTCTCTCTCTCTCTCTCTCTCTCTGTCCTCTCTTTAAAAAAATAAAACGTGGGGGGGGGGAGAATGAAATAAAGATAATGTCACTGATGTGTATTTTTGGTATTCCCCCCAGTATGTAGTCTGTCACAATGATTTCCTGTCAGGTTGCTTCAATGCCTGGTGATAATTTCCATTTTTAGAGTTATTGTTGCCAGTGCTGACTCAAAGCTTCTATTCAGCAATTCTAACATCGCCAAAACTTAGGGGATGCGAATGTTCTCTGGGGAGAGAGAACTGTAGTAAGAATTGTCAACCCATGTCTAAGTCTCTAAGCAACCTTTTAAATACCATGAGTAAAAATTCACAGAAAATATTTTCAAAACAATTTATTCCCTTGTCACAACAAAAATATTGAGCACTGGGGTTGGAACGGTGGCTCAGCGTTTATGGCACTTGCAGGGCATGTGTGAGGACACAGGTTCAAACCCCAGCACCACATACACAAAAAGGTGTTGGAGCAACAAAAGCCACATGAAAAACTAAACAAAATTGATTTTCTCTTTCTCGCTGTCTCACTGTCCCTCTCTCTTAAATAAAAAAAAAAAAAGAGCACTGTAAAAATGTACTGCAAGACATTTTTGGAAAAAAGTATGGGCAGAAATGTTCACATTCACACATCCAATTTTGCCAAAGAGGTGTTTAAGGTGAGTGATATCTACAAAGTCAGAAAGCTCTCGACCCAAAAGAAGATTAATCACATGTAACCTCTCCACTTCCTTCTTCATGAAGCCTAGGCTGATCCTACAGAAGCCTCCTCAAAAATCCAACAGGCAGAGCTCAGTGTCATAACAGAGCAGTAAAAAACACCAAAAGAGTTTCACCGGAAGAATGAAGCAGTAGTTGAGGTCAGGAGATCAGGAAAGGTCGATTGAGAAAGCAGTTTGAGATAGCAGAAATATCAAATCTACAAACAGGACTTACTCGGCCAACGACAGTTTCAGTGTTTGATCTTTACACAGGTCTACCCAGTAACTGTCCCATGAGGACAGAGCTACTGCTACTTCCACACGGCCACATGGAAACTAAAAAGCCCAGCAGGTAAGTAACTCACCCAGTGTCACAGTAGTGACATTGTCCTGGTAGTTTGGCAGAAGCGGGCACTCTGGCTCTGCAGGTGGCCTCTTAACCAGCTGAAGTCGCCTTGAAGGATGGACCAGCTTTTGACAGGAAGATGGGGAAGTGTAATGTGTGTGACAGGCAGAAGGAACAAAGAGGAAGTGTCTGCTGAGATCTGAGATGTCAGAGTCCTTTTCCCGTTTAGGAGGCAGGTGACCCCCGGAGTGAGGGTGATGGAATATAAGCCTAATATGGAAATAGGTAGCTTTAGGCAGCAGACTGCAGAAAGAAAACAGCTCTTGAAGGAAAAAATAATGTCTCCAATTATCAAAAGGAAAGAATTTTAGGAAGCAGCTCTGAGCAGTCATATGCTGCTACAGAAAGGTTAAGAAAGATAAGAACGGACATTGCGCCATTGACCCGCTGATTAGCTGTCACTGTGGCCTGTGGAGCCACTCAGCTACAGGAGCAAAGAGTTTGCCTCTCGGAAGGGGCTCAAAGAGCATGTGATCAGCCTGAAGAAGTCTCCACCAGTCAACAGCAAAGAGAGTGGTAAAGGCAAGGCAGGAACTCAGAAGCTGGCAAGGCTGAATTTTATTGTTTGTAAGGATTTAGAGAAACTGAAAATGCTTATCAGAAGAAGGAATGGAATGAAGCAAAAAAAGAGAAACTAAGGTTCAAAGACAAAGGAGAAATATTGAGAGGATACAATTCTAGGCGACTCAGAAAGGTACATTAAAATTAAGTTGATTGGGCCAGGCACAGGGGCCCAAGACTGTGATCCCAGCTACTCAGGAGGCTGGGGCAGGAGGATCACTTGAGCCCAGGAGTTCAAGGCCAGCCTCGGAAACATAGTGAGAGACTCCATCTCTAAAGGAAGGAAGGAAGGGAGGGAGGGAAGAAGGAAGGGAGGAAAGGAGGGAGAAAGGGAGGGAGGGAAGAAGTAGAAGAGGAGGTGGAGAAAAAGGAAAAAAAAATCAGCTTGTTAAAGAGGGATACTTGCCACTCACTATTCAGACAGGGAAGGGAGAGAAAGAAGAGAGGGACATTCATTTCCAATGAAGACCCTGACTCAACGTCACCTTGCTCCAAGTGATTACAGGCAAAGATGAATTACTGCAGACCAAATGCTTAATAAGATCTCTACATGGTCATGTTAGATCGTAGGTCTTTGAAATGGCCATGTCATCCTCCATTGTTCTAGGTGCTCACTTGTCCCGTCATCTACCTCCTCAGTTCTTTCACATTACAACACTCATGGTTTCTTAAGCACTAGGAACAAAAGGGCAGACATTTCACCCAATGAAAGGTGAGGGAACTGACGTAGTGACCACCAGACCTAGAGAGGTGTTATTGTGAAGCCATTCCCTGTGCCCAAGAGCCGTAAAAGGCAGGTGCATTGCAGAGTTCATGAGTTTCTTCAATAGGCAAAGGCCCGGTCTGCATCCAGACACATATTCAACGTACACCCAGAAAATGACCTTAATTTTTAAGAACTCCTTATTCTCCCTTATTTTACAATCTGGTCTTCATCTTTGACCATTTATTTATATCAACATTACTTACTCCTTTTATAGTCTGTTGGATTGTGTTGGAAGTTTTAGCAGTTAAATAGACCTGTACCTCCCTTAAATATTGACCTAAGGCTTTCTTTCAGCATTTATTCAAATATAGTTAATGACTCCAGCACAAACATTTTGCTTATGGTTGTTAATATAAAATGGGAACTGGATAATTATTATAAACTCATTACACCCTGAAACATTCAATTGTGAAGTTATAAACTTGTAAGACAAAAGAATCAATAATAACTATGACTATAAATTGAGTTATGTAGACTCATCTTTCACTTAGCAGTAGGGAAAAAAAATAGTATAACTGAAATGTCCATTCCATTAGATGAGACAGGACCATGTTTCAGGCAACATCAGTGGCAGCAAATTTCCATTACGACCCATCACATAATTAAAGAATATAAATACACAGGCATCACTGTAACAGTATTGCGGAGACTTCTGAAGTTATGAGGCGCATATTGTAGACAACAATGTTTTGAAGTATATCTCCTAATTGAGTCTAGAAGTTCCGACTATGAAATTCCAAATTGATGATGGTGATGCTGGAGTAAGACTGGCAGGTGACAGGCTTCTGGACAAATGTGAAGGTTGACTGAACACAGACATTGTGTGGAGGGTTTTTGCCCTTTTGACATATCCTGCCACACGGAGCCAACACAAGCAGAAATCATGCGTTATTCATTCTCATCAACAGCCTAGTGCTTTTCAGAGTCGCTGTGCAGCCATATGGTTATTTATTTGTCTTAATGGGTGGTCCTTTCCAAAGCCCTGGTTGCTGCATCCTAACGTGACTTTGTATGAATCACCTGCTCTTTTAGTCAATAAAGTGAGTAAGTGAACCACAACCAGCCCAGGAAATGCAAAAGGCTGAGATCATTTCTGAACCATTTTTTTTTTCTCTCCAAAGACCCAGGAAACTTAAAATGTCTTATTGCCGCAACTAATTTAGAACTCTCAAAACAGAATTCAAAATAAAGTATGAGGGGAAAAAAACAAATGGCATTTGAAATCTTTTGGCTGCTTTGTTAATAGATTTGAAAAGAACATGATGGGCTGGGAGCCATGAGAGCCTCGCTCAATTGCAGCACCCTCCCCCCACCACAAAGCCAGGCTGGTGGCTAAGAAGAGGGGAGCCCCACCTATGCCAGGAATAACTGCAACTTATTTCCAGTGATTTCCATCTCCAAATAGAAAGTGGTTCACACCTGATCACTATCAAAAATTGTGTATCGCTTTTCCTAGTATCAATAGCAAATATAGAATTTCCAACCCTAAGGCTATTTCTTATGTTGAGCATTCTCTGTGAAAACCATTCTAAATTGCTTCATACCTATCCTTGATTTATGAAACAAAGACACTGATTATTTCTCGGTGTCTTAACACAAATAATGGTTAAGAATATATTTGCTCGTAGAGGTGAAATACAGAAGAATCAAGAGACCAGGATGTGGGCGATGTGAGGTAATTCTGGTTAAAGAGCAAGTACATCTTCTATTGTTACTTTATATGCATTTGTGATTTTAAAAAGACATATTTGTTGAATTAATGAAAGAATCGTTCAACTCAGAGGTGAAGAGTATGCACTGCCCATCTTTGGGATTCAATGTTGATTGTGAACTACAGTGTGCGCACTCGCTGCCGTGGCTCCTCGCAGTTCAAATATATGTCCCCATGTTCCTCAGTCAAAGCTCCCAGCCTGTCCATGTCCACATTCTCCTCCACTCTTTTGCCTTCTTCAAATCTCAGTCTCTGAGCTACCTAATCAGACATTAAGCAATGAAGAAATATCTAAGATTTGCATCCAGAATCTGTGAGATTTCAAAACAGGAATGAGAGGGGTTTTTTTGTTGTTTTTTGTTTTCATACTGAGCCGATCCCCAGTCCTTTTTATCCTTCATTCTGATACGCGGTTTTCGAAGTTGCTTAGGGCCTCACGAAGTTGCTGAGTCTGGCTTTGCACTTGTGATCCTCTTGCCTTAGCCTCCCGAGCCACCAGGATTACAGGTGTGCGCCAC
This sequence comes from Aplodontia rufa, assembly GCA_004027875.1. Lineage (NCBI taxonomy): Eukaryota > Metazoa > Chordata > Mammalia > Rodentia > Aplodontiidae > Aplodontia > Aplodontia rufa. Next base: position 7,082 of record PVKS010002856.1, on the reverse strand, counting down.
CATGCCCAGCACAGTATTTCTTTTCACTGATGGAATCCTAGATGAGACTTTGCCTTTCATTCTCAAATCTAGCACATGGTATTAAAAAAAAAAAAACAGTATTTTTCTTCAATGAATGAATGGGAATGGATTCTAACTGAAGTAACTAGAATTCAATACCAATTGCCCTTTACTCATGATGTGACTTAGAGCAGTCACTTCAACCTCTTATTTGCCAATATTTCAACATATTGTGTCAAACAGTAGTAACAAAATGGGAGGATGTAGGAAATCATCTGAGAAACTCATTAAAAATAACACAGAAGATGGTATGCACGTGTGGGGGAGGGGTTTCTACCTGCTCTTTGCAGAGATTACTTGGAGGCCTCCACTCAGTCCTAAAATCTCTATCATACTAAATGGTAGAAGACTACAGATCGAGAAATCCAGATACAAGGAGGTTGCAATGACTTCCAATGAGCTAACGTTTTTGCATCATCTATAACACCCAGAACATGAAAATCCCGAAGCCCAGTGTGTTGCACAAAGCAAAACCAGAAGGGTGCCTAGAGGTGAGGGTACACTGCACTGGGTGCTGTCGGCCCCAGTGAAATCCCATCCACTGGTGGCGCATCCCGCCGCAAGTCCCCTTTGCTAACGGTGCAGCAAATCAACTAGAATTATCAGAGCCTCTTCTGCCCACCAGACATTCCCCAGCAACCCACTCTCTCCCCACTGACTGCTCCCAGCCCCATCCCACCACACCCCTGTGAACCCCTCTCATTAGTGCCACTGTTAGCCACAGAGGGGCAACACACAAGCAGCCTGTTTCGGAAAGCAAGGCTCTAATCTGAGAGCAGTTTTGCCAGCTGCAGAGAGCCCCTTGCCCACACGCCAGGCTTGTGGGCAGCTTCTGTCTGGACGGGGAGATAGAAAAGGCACTATTTGGCTCTGCAAGCTGCCCTCTTACATAATGTGAGGCTTCAATTGTTGTCCACGGGGTGTAGCCCGCCCTGTGAGGTGATCCTGTTTTCAGAAGCATGCATTGTGTGTAATTAGAGTTCACATTTTCAGAAAACAGGTTTTTTCTCTTCCAGTTCAAATGGAACTTTGATGGCTAGCCAGGAAGTTTTGAGCCTTGACCTAATATACTCTGCAGGGAAAAAAAGGTATGTGGGGTAAGGAGTCAGCAGACCGCATTCTGTTACGTGATCCAGGTCAGTCCAGCAAATCCAGCCTCCCCTGCAGAATCAAAAACAGGGCAGGGGGGCGTTCACAGTATTAGAGGGACAGGATGCAAACAGTAGATCCTCAGTCACTCTCACCTTTATCTAAAGCCTCATTTCAGCTCTCCTCACATATGGTGAGGAGTAGGGCTGAATTTCAAGTAACCCTGAATTTCAAAAACAAAACAGAAGTTGGACAAATTCTGTGTTCCCAACTGGCAAACAAATGGGTACTGATTCTATGATAATAAAAATAATCACCTTCCTTAGCACTGAAGTCCTAGGTTAGACTCTGCAATATCCCTTATGTAACCCATGATTCTAAGAGCAAGGAAGTGTTACTAAATCTTACAACGATAAAACAGATGGATCGCGTTGGTAAAGGATGAATAACTGCGCACAGAATCCCAGCTAATAGGGCGGCTGAGAAGGAGGATGGTGAGTTCTAGGTTAGCCTCGGGAACTTAGCAAGGAAGGCCCATCTCAAAATAAAGGGGGGTGTGGGGTTTGGGGTGTGGCTCAGGGGTGAAGCATCTCTTGGTTCAATCCCCACTACCAAAAAAATAAAAAATAAGAAGAAGAGGAGAAGGAAAGAAAGAGAGAGAAAAAAATAAGATGCAGCTGTAGCTCTGTGATAAATAGCCCCTGGGTTTAATTCCCCACTCTGGAGTGGGGCAGGGGAGATGAATACAAATGCAGAAGACCAAATGAGAGTCCAATACATTCAAAATAACACTGGAAGGAAATAATCCAATGGGACAATGTACCTTGAAATGTGTTTTACAGTCCCAGATGGATTCCACTGATAGCACCTGAGGGAGACACCGTAGCAAAGGGCCACCCACCTTAGTCTCTCTGGCCCAGTTAACCTGTTTCAGGGTCAGTAACGCTTTTAAAATTGAAATATCCTTGCACAAGAATATTTTATTTTCTACCCACAGCTGTAAAATCATATATTCAAACACAAAGTAAAGAAGCAACTGATATCCTTCCTCAACCTTAGCATAAAATTCCAGCTGCAAGTCAGACACCACTATGTAGGATTAGAGGAAGCAAGGGAGGATTCAGTTGCCTGAATCTAGGGGCAGCTCTCTTCGAATCAAGGAACCACTAGGGAATGTGGCACTGCTGCCAAGCCACACTTCAGCATATTGGCACTCAGCCTACCAGCTGCTCAAGGCCACCGCTACTGGAGAACTTAGAATCCGGCCCAAGATGATGTTTCAACAGAGTCCCGACGCTCCAGCCACTCCCTGCAGAAAGCGAGCTAACACCCTCATTCTACATGATTTATTTGAACATGAATCTTCAAAAAATGTCTGTTCGATTTGGACATGCATTTCACCATAGCCACTAAACTAGCCGTTTATGTTAAATAACCCCTTTTTACTCTCCAGGTTTGGTTATTTCACTAGCAATATAAATGACTACCATTGTATCCCTTAGGTCCATAATTTTTAGTCTTTGCACAAATGTGCAGTAATCGTGTAAACATTTAATTACATTGCATTAAGCACTCAAATCCACTCACTCATTTCAGAAATGACATAAATATCCAGGCACCGTGCTAGGTAGAGGCCACAAGACACTAGATCAATTCTGACCTCCCATGATCTTTCCAGAAAACTATACCTTTTAAAAGATACAAAGTGGGGATGGAGTGGTGGCTCAGCAGTTACCATGCTTGCCCGGTATGCGCGAGGACGTGGGTTCGAACCCCAGCACTACGTACGTAACTAAGTGTCAGAGCAACGAAAGCCACATGAAAAACTAAATAAAATTGATTCTCTCTTGAAAAACAAAAAGAAAAGGAAAAAAGACTCAAGATAACAGAGAAAATGCCAGATGCCAGACCACTGCCTGAATTTTGACAACATACCTTAAACAGCCTTTTTTAAAGAGAATCAAGAATAAATAGGCAAGGCCCCAAACCTTTCTTTTTCTTTTTTTCTTTTTAGTAATTTTTTTAAGAGAGACAGACAGAAAGAGGGAGAAAGAGAGAGAGAATTAATTTTATTTAGTTTTTCATGTAGCTTTCACTGCTCTGACACTTTGTTGTGTATGTGGTGCTGGGGTTTGAACCTACATCTTCATGCAAGCCAGGCAAGTGCTATAACCACTGAGTTACCACTCCAGGCCCCCAAGCCTTTCTTATTGAGACTTTCTGGGGCCTCCCTTCAAAGTTTTTGGTGCACTAAGATACAGGCCAAGGTGGGAATTGCATTCCAGCTGCAATGGAAGGTGAAGGTATGAAGTACGCAGATTCGAGACCAATGAGGAACATGGAGACTTCAGATGTCAATAACAGGACACCTCCAGATTCATACAGTCTGTCACAGATTCCTTCTGCACTCAGCAACGTCCTACCCTACGCATCCAAGGGCATCTTCTATATGTGACAACCTGGAGTTTCCTGTCTCCAACCCCACTCTGCTCTATGACACTGCTGAACAAAATACACCCCAGTGCCAGCATGAGTCTCAGCAATTTGGAAGTTGCAACAAATGTGTTTGAAGAGAGGTATAATGAATTAATAGAAAAAAATCAAAGGCAAAAATCATGAAGTTAAAAAGAGGGTATAATATCAGAGATAAATCCAATTAAAAGAATATTAATCTGACTTACACCATCTGGCAAAACTTCGCCTCAGTGAAGATTCTGGGTGTCTAACCATTCATGCACACAGCCAACTCTGCACCTCCACAGTTTCCTGTAACTCCTTTATGAGAGCTGGGTCACAAATTACATCATTTTCCTGAATGACACCAGACAGCCAACGTGGGGCAAGAGATTCCAAAACCTGCAGCAGCCTCAATCTGGCACAGGTACACAGACTCAGGTGCTAAGGAAAGCCGAGAATACGAGCTTGGAAGGTAATAGTAAGCTATGACTCATGAGTCTGTTTTAAGGGGAAAATCCTAGTGAACTTATTATAGTATTAAGTGGGTAGATTATTTCACTATGTCATTAACATGAGGCAGAAGGACTGAAATAGATTACACTGAAGGAAGGAGAATGTTAGAACAGAATCCTCTGCTCTTCTGACCCTGCACCAGTCCCCCGTGTCTGCACTCATGAGATCTCAATAAAACAAAGGGATTGAGCTACTTCATCTCTATGATGCCGTGTATCTAAAACACTAATACAATAAATGCTTCAGAAGCAGGACAAATTGAAACTACCTAAGGCCACCCACAGGCAAGACAGCATCTACAAGGATAAGGATTGGTACCAGAATATGGCTACGTCTTTTGGTGACAATTGAAATAGGACGCACTATGTGCTACCTACTGAAATTGAAACCCAGCATAGATGGTGCTTTAAGATTTACTCTGGCCCCAATTTCTCATTCAAACCTAAAGTATCTTAGGATCAGGACCAAGCAAGGCACGGGGTTTAATTTCAGTATTCTGGATGGGGTGATTCACATTTTGTGACAACTCAAACATGAGACTTGCAATTGTTGTAAAATTAAAATCTAAGAAATCAATGTGGCTACCAAAAATTTTCATTGAACACTTCTTTACATACTAACGATCCACAGTACATCAAATGCTTTTATCAACTTACCTCACTTTGCTCATTCACACAGACTGGCTCCATTTAAACATTGCTTGGAAATTTTAAAAACTGCACTTCTGAAAAAATACTATAAAAATCTGAACCATCCCCTCGGATAAAACTGTCTCCCTTTACATGGAATTAGTGAAACTGACAGCTGTATTTCTTGTGAGATTCACGGATTCCCAAAACCCAGTCAAGTCTTCCCAGCTCCCCAGTCACTCTAACATCAAGAGATCTTTTGCACCAGAATATTCTATTTCCAGTACCCAGGGAAAGGCCAAAGGTCAAACTGATAAGCGATACTCAGCAGCAGGGTGAGGGTCCATTGCTCATGTGTATTGCAACAGACCAAGCCTGCCTGGGAAGGGAAAGGCCCTTCTCAAAAGAACACGGAGCACGAGCTAGTTCCGTAGGCAGAAAAATGCTGTGCAATTACAAACAGATGTGAATGGACTGCTGAAAAGAATGGAGGACCAGCTTATAATTCTTTTAAAAATTAATTATGTTCATCTGTCATAATCAGCACTCATTTGCATGTAAGATACTAAAGTCCTCCTAGTTTATTCTCTTTTATGAAGAAAAAAATTCCCTTCAAGATTCCGTCTAGCTCAAATTACAAAAATTCTCAAGTAGGGTACAAATGATGACTGGCAATTAGAACACATTGTTAAAACTATCAACATGCAAATCCCATTTATAATGCGTTTCTAAAACAGCCATGCACATCTTCTGCTTAATACAAATTAAAAACACCAGACACAGTGATTAATGCTGAAGGATATTTACGTTCAATGAAGCCTCGGCCATGTCTCAGTGGTCTCACCAGGGTGGATTAATACAAGAAAATTCACTAGCAATTCAAGTATCCAAGCTTTCTCCTGGCCACAGATTCCAGTGTGCAATCCCACAGGTGTTGGGGTTCACATAGATGGGGGTAAAAGCAACCCAAACTTCTCAGTTTGGTAGTTGGGGTCTCCATATTTTACATGCTACCTGAGGAATGGGAGGACCTTGATTACGTCCATCAAGACTAGACAGGAAAAAATTAAGAAAAAATCTAACTTCGTACTTTGCATCTGTGCTCCTAAAAACATCATTATACACGTAAAAGATCACTGGAGAGATGTCAGTTTTTAAAATAAAAAAAGTACCTAAGTATTCTGAATTCAGTAAACAAAGAATAATAATTCATTTTTTCCACAGTTTTGTCAGCTAATTTTACGTGACAAATTAAAGATGAAAATTTGAGAATCTAACCTCTTCTTCTAGAGCAGGGATCAGCAAATGGCAGCCTACTTGTCTTCAAAAATAAGGTTTTGGAGTTCGGATGTAGCTCAGTGGTAGAGTGCTTGCCTAGCATATGCAAGACCCTGGGTTCAATCCCTAGCATCACAGGAAAAAAAAATTAAAGTTTTCCTGAACCACAGTCACGCTACTCACTGACATGCTATCTGTAGCTCTCTCACACCCCAAGAACAGAGTTGAGTATCTGAAACAGAAAAGGTACAGCTGGCAACGGCTAAAATATTTACTATCTGGCCCTTTAAGTAAGCTTGCTGACCTCTGCCTGGTGTCTTAGATCAAAGTACTTAACCCAGTGACTCAGGTCCTAGGATCAGAGGAATGTGTGACTCAAGTCTAAAGGATGCTGCAAGGATTAACCAGGCCCTCTGGTTTGCAGCAACAGTATCAGTGGAAAAGAATGGCACCTGGGAAATGCATAAGGACTGTGAAACGAGATACTTTTTTAACTCTCACCACTCATTCTGGTATTTTGACTGCCTGAGAGCAAAGAAACTTAGGTTGTGGTAGAAACACAGCCCTTACCTGGGCAGGAACTTTGGATGAGTCATGTAACCTCCCCAATCATACCTGGGTTCCAAATAAGGGTCCATCCTTACTGCTGCGTGGTGTACAGGGTTCCCTAACCACTATGAGGCTGTTTTTTCCTACGTACAAAGTGGGGATAATATAAAATACCTCTATGTGAGAAAAGACTTCTAAAAATTAAACAAGACAATAAACTTAGATGCTCCTCTTGAGCAGAAGGGAGTGTCCTGCTGTACTCCGCTGATGATATCACACCTGGCCCTCTCTGAAGTTAAAAGCTTCCACTCTGTGATCTTCCCCAATGCTAAACAATAGCTCAAAGATAACAGCGAAGGCAGCAGCTTCGATCACCAGCTCACCCCGCCCCCAGCCAGTTTGGACCTGTTTTTCTCATCCTCTACCAAAGCCGGGCTTCTGTCCAGGGCTTCCTCCAGGGGTTCCTGGGGCGTCACTGAGGCCCTCCCTCATCCAGTCTTCCTGCTC